>JALIZF010000983.1:0-117659 GCA_029948255.1 Telmatactis stephensoni | reverse complement strand
TTATGCAGGATTAGCCTCGTTTTCAGAAAGAACCATGGGAGTAAAATCGATTTCTGTATTGTTCTTAGTCAAAATGTTTTGCTTTTCTCGCTGATATTTTCAAATAATCTACGTTGAATCGAGGCTAACCCGTCAGCGTCAGTGCGTCTTTTGTCTAATTTTTACAGCAGCTAGTCAGTATGAACAAACTTGAAAAAGGAAAGCCGAATAGTTCAGTACTGAGTTAAAAAGCTATGGAAATATTCGAAAAAAGATTTATCAATCATACTAAAGTTTGTTTATTAAATGATGAAAACAATGAGTAACGTAGCACGGAAACTCATCGATGTGGTCTAGGAGTTTCTCGCGATTATTATAAGCAATAAAAAAGTAAAGTTGAACGCCGTTTAGCAAGATGAATACGAATTCAGACGATAGAATCGAAAATACTTATATCATTGTGGAATAACATTTCTTGTCAAGAACATTTAGAGTTATTAAGAGTGCTATAATTTGTGTTCAATGTGTCCACAAAAGAAGGCCTACTCCAGGCCTTAAAGACGCCTTAAGTCGGACAAAGACGCCTTAAGTCGCACAAAGTCGCCTAAATCACTCAAAGTCGCCTTAAATCGCACAAAGTCCTTAAGTCTCATCGACTTTTTGGCCAGGTTTTGCTTAAATCACCTAAAGTCGCCCTTAGTCGCCTTAAGTTGCCTAAAGTTACGGCGATTTTAGGGCCCGAAGTAGGCCTAAAAGACCAAATCCTCTTGGAATTGGATTTTAGTGTTACCACAGTCATGATTGAGCTCGTTTGCATTGGAGTGGAGACTCAGGAAGTAGACGAGACTCTTGAAGGCTACTAATGAGCGAGTTTTGTTTCAACACACACTCCAATCCTCTTAAGTTTAATTGTGGCATTATTGGCTCTTTTCGTGTGGAGTTAGTGCAACCTTTTGCACTAAAGATATTCGTGCAACCAACAATGGCAAATTCTCACAAAGAAACTAGTTTACAGGTCATTTTGAAGTGATAAGTAAAAGGTTTAAATACTGGATTAGTGTTGCTTAGATATCGAGTCACGTGACAGTGAGAACAGTTTGAAAATTAATGTATGTCGCACTCCTTGTATATAGTCAATTGAAGAAACGCTGTCGGGTCTAAAAAACATAGAAGCTGAGACCGAAATGGTGCATGGGATGTCAATGATTATATTCTGATTTATTCATTTAAGCTGCAACCGATAAAAATTCGAAGCCAAACGGCCCGCCAACCCAGGTCCTGAACACGCTTTTGGCATTTTGCATCGAAGGCAAAGCGTAAATGAATAAATCAGAATATTATTATTGACATCCCAAGCACCATTTCGGTCTCAGCTTCTATGTTCTATGTTTTTAGACCCGACAATGTTTCTTCAATTGACTATATGTGCTGTTAAACCCATCAATCATATTCAAGTTGCAATGTATAAAATAAATAGAAAAAAAGCTGTTGTAGAGATGCGGAAGTAAACCTTTTTAGGGCACGAATTTTTGGTTCAGCGCCCCTATCAGGCCAGCAAATTGTCTGTTTACATAGTGATAATTACTGGTGCCGTATCAAAAATAACGGGCCCGCGTGTCCAAAACTGTTTGTGCCATAAAAAGGGTTGTTGTGCAAAGCAGGCTTAAGTCCAAACTGGACTGAACACTCAAAACTAAAGCCAGAAGAGGGCGGCATTAAAGACGACAATGGTATTAAGATTAAAGGCGTAAAATAATTATAAAACAACTTACCGATATGCTAGGGATGATGAGGATATTATATATATTGACCCCATGTTGGGGAAATTATTCTTTATTGGTAGCAACGAAATTATAGCTTCTTCGCGTGGAGTTTGGATAGATAAATGAATGAGAATCATTTTAGTGCTTTAAAGGAATTGAAATACAGTTTTTTTTCTATCTTTGATATTTCAATTGGTTGTTTTCTATTTGATAATCCCCTCGATCTCGTCATGACAAACGACCACTTCTACCCTGTCAAGAATGCCGCTTTACAAAGACACTCCTATTTCATAGGAACACTTTGAAAGCGTTGTAAATAGCTATTGAGCACTACAAGATCGAATCATCCACTAACTGTATATCATTTCCCTCGCTATTCGCGTACACTTTTGCGGCTACTTTGTTGTGATATCGAGCGCCTCTGATGCGATACACAAAATGAAATAATTATTGATATTGCCCGTTTCTTGGGGTGATACTTGTCCAGGCTAAAGTACAATTATTTCTTCTTATAGTTCTTCTTACATTATATATATTTCGTTCTTATAACGTACATAAAGCGTTCTAAACTAAACTACTTTTTCCAAGATTGGAAGATGAGAAACTTTTTTCAACCTGCTCATGGTATCGTGTCGAAGGAGTATCCATCGAATTAACGATATTCGTCTCTCTCTGAATAGGCGTTTTGTAGCCTGTAATTTGGAACGCGCTAAATATCAAGTTAAAACTATGAAATCTCTGGCTCAATTTGTCATAGATCAGGGGAAGTATCGGTACGTATGTTTGTTTAAATTAAAGTTAGGTTTAGAGTTTTATGGTGGGTAAGTTATGTATCAACGTTAGTTGCTAATTATTGCACTGAAAGGAAGCGGATTAAGATAGTATTGAAAACAATAGCTTAAAAATTTAACCAGCGGAATACTGACAACACAAGTGAGAATATACATGAAGAGCGAGTAAACGAATCTATTTAAAAATTTACAGCGGAATATTGACAACACAAATGAGAATATTTATGCAAAGCGAGTAAACGAATCTATGGTATGGAAAACCTTTATATTTTGTAGTAGGATATTCTTGGAAGAAAAACTTGATAAAGGAACTACCAAATTGCTTCATTGTATAAACTATATCACTATATCTAATTTCGAATTAGAGAATAATTATTTATTGTCAATTTAGACTTTATTGTAATAGCCCAGTTCGTTATATCAGGATGCGGTTTTTCCGTCCGGCGTTATTTAATTCTTACACCATTCAATCTTGTAAACACAAACAATTTACATTTATAGACAATCAGTTAAATAAACCCATTCGTTATTTCAAACCAAATAATGTAAAAATAGTTACGGAAAGACATGTTGAGTATTGAGAATAGCACTGTAAAAGACGCCATTAAGCCTTCCATATATCACGTGACTAGCTTTCTGACAAATTTGACAGGGTGGCATAGCCCTTAAAGTAATTCCCGGATCGCAGCTCTCCAAACCCTTGTTCTTTTTAAGTAGACGAGTTTTTGTGTTTTAAAGGTTCATTTCATTGAGTAGTCGCTAATGGCGGTGTTTTTGATGTGAGCAATGAATGAACGAGCTTACCCGGAGCGGATTTGGGATAGATGTTCATTGAGAACTGTGTTGTTCCGGTGTATGGCCTCGTTGGCGTTTGAATTTATAGGTAAACGCCGTGAATTCTTTTCAATATAAATATACGTTTATCAAAAGGGCAATACTTAGGTGCCTTTACAATATTAGAAGGCTTTTTTCCAATGAAAAATCATTTATAATCATTAATTTTTTCCGAGTTTTTCGGACGCTTTTCGTTTTTGTTCGTACCGTAACATAACTAAATAGTTTCAATCAAGAAAGGCTTATTTTGAGTTTATTTAAAGAAAAACACATAAACGAACGTCAATTCAGACAAAAGTAATTTATTCAAACTGATGTAAAATTCACATAGTTAAAATGCCACATTTTGACTGCAATTCTGACAGTGATTTATTTCATATATTCTGTCTACCAATACATCACTTCAAGATTCACCTGACTTTTAATCGACCATAGCACCCGGCAAATTGACGCGACACTCAACAAAATGCCATCAAGAAAAACCACAAATTGTAATTTCGACATTTTTTGATGAAACTCTGATGTTGTCATGTTCAAGTGATGTTTAGTGCACGCCATATGGAGTATAGTCAGGCGATTTACCCCAAAGATTTATCAACATCAAAACACGTATTTTTTGCTTTTAATAAACTATCAACTAAGTCTGCTCAGTGGAAGTTATATTAAGATTTTGAACGAGATTTTTGACCCGCGCTGGACACACCGGAATTTCAAAATTTAATTGAAAAGCGAAAGAATGCAGACACAAGGAAGATCATGTCAGTTGAAATGACGCTAGGAAGGATATATTACTCTAAAACCAAAAAGCCTCGGGTTTTAAACTGAATTGTGATACGATACTAAGGTATAGGGGAGGTCCTGTACGTCAAATATTTAGCGATAAACACGGACGTGAATTCCTGAGGCACAATCTCCTATGTCAAATATGTTCCTTATCGCCTAACCAGTGTCTGTCTGAAGGGAATGGATTTCCTAAACGCTACAGTAGTCGAAAAAACACTTTGAATTCACCCGAAGTCTTCCTTTCAACCTGCGCTAGATGAATATCACCATATAATCAGTTCATTAGGCCAATTTAGGACGCGCGCGCGCGCTCAAACTGAGCTTGTCGTCGCTAAGATCGAAGAGGCCGCTATCTAAAAACCACATAAACCCAAAAATATCAGGTTGTTATGAGCGAAAGCTGTGTGGAATATAACTGTACTAATACCATATTATTTCAATAAAAAAATTAAAAAAATCATTTTTGAAAATCGTCGGATAAATACCACAGTCGAATTGGACGTGAAGCCGGCTGTTAGCTGCAATCAATATAGACGGACAAGATCATTGGATTCAAGAGGAATGCCGAAATAACTGGCAATGAATTATGGCTTTTATGGTTTAGAAATAACAGTGATTCTACCTCCAAGATAGAGTCGGTAGGATCTCGAAATTGAATTATTTATTTTGAGAAATTTGATCTAATGTATAAATTATGATTTCAATATCCCAAAGAATAACTTCATATTTGAAATAAATTAACGATGTACAAACATAGCATAAATAAAAAGGAAAGAGAGGAAGTAAGTAAGAAAGAAAGAAAGAAAGAAAGAAAGAAAGAACGAAAAACAGAAAAAAAGGAAAGGATAGGAAAAGAAAGGAATGGAAAGCGGAAAGGAATTAGAAAAGCAAAGGAAAGGAATTAGGAAAGGAATATTAAGTTGTTGTTACTGATCTGATCTACGTAGAATTGTCAGCTATCTAGGCTATGCTCTAATCATTTTCTTGATTGTCCATGGAGTTTTATTGATAAAATTGGTGAATCTAGCCGCATAACCAAGATGGTCAGAAACTAACAGTAGTACTGAGATAACTGATACTATTAGCGAGAATCAAGAAGAAATATTTGGAAAATAGTGTTAGGATAGATTTAAAATAAATAAAGGCAGAGAACAGTAGTAACATCAAACAAACACAATGACAGTGATTTAACAAATACACATTTACTTCCTTGACCGACGTAACAATTCCTGTAAAACATTATCAAAAATTGTGCTATTCATTTTGAATGTTTTCATCTTCTATTCACCCATTTTTTTCGTTTCATATCATTTTCATTCGTTTTTGTTTATAACTTTCATAGTGACCATCTGCTCTCGTGAGCTTTTTATTTTAGTTTATCATAATAAATGGATGTTTCGAGAAATCACGTTTTTGAGGTAAAGCGCTGTTTTTTTACTAGCCTCTCACTGGGAATTTAAACGCTAGTTAATAATGGTATTTTGAAAATACATTGATTTCTAAATAATTCGACACAGCGGATTCCAATCCTCATAGCACTTCGAGAATTATATTTCAAACAACGAGGCAGTTGTATCCGGAATGGCGCTTTTTCGAGCAAACATAAAACATTTATAAAAATAGTTGTATTTTGATTTCTCGTACTCAGATGATTTTTTTTTCTTTCTGTTAGCCGTTATAAGGAAAAGAGTGGGACATAAAGCGTCAGGTCAAACTCATTTGAGAGACGAGATGAACTTAAAAAGTGATTTAAATTTGTGTTGGTTGAGTAGTTTGTTTGTAGCCCAATCTTCCTTGTTACGAATGCGTATGACAAAGGACAAAAAAATAGACGCGGAATACAGCCGAAAAAATCTCGTGAATTTCTTTTTTGCTTTAAGATTGAGATATTTGGTGCTATTTTTGAACAAGAGACGCGAATTTAGTACCCATTTTGGTCCCGTCCAATGGGAGTTACTCCAGCTGGCTTTTGAACACTGTCGGAAATGCTATTTCCATGTGATGTTGTATTTTGAACGACAAACGATGAAATCGACGCTGTAGCAATCTTGTGAACGAGCCTTTACCACGCAAATATAAAAGAAATAGCAACAACAACACAGCATAATACGAGATTACATTTTGTCCTTGCGGCTTTACGGAGACAATAGACATTCGAGTTCATACTTAAATTATTTTTTATATAATAAGGCAGAATGGAGAAAATCTAATTGGACAAATACAAAAAGAATTTTGATTTTGAATTATGATCAAATACAATGTCTAGAGAGATTGTAAATTGAATAAAATGTAAAATTATATCATTGAAATCAGGTTTGAAGTTAGGGAAAAGGAATGTTTTCGCATATTTCTGAAAACAACCGAAGACCGATTTGCTGACGTTATCAAGTCTAAAATGGCGCTAACACCGGAAAGAAAAGGGAAGCGAAAGAAAAACATTCTTACATTCAAAAGCTTTTACCTAGTTCATTGCAAAAAAAAAAAAAAAAAAAAAAAAAAAAAATCGTATAGTGTTCTCGTGTTTATCATTATACAACTTCGATATAATCATTTGGATCGAAGATGGGATCTCTAGCTGACAGGAAAAAGGTTTTGCTCGGAATTTCTTGAATTTGGTCTTTCTGTCATTCCTGGCTTCCGTATAGGTTTAAAGGCTTTTAATGGCAACAAATTGCGCGTTTTGGACAATGGATTTGAAACTAGTTGTTTTAGATGTTTAATACAGCCTGTGTTTGACCCAAAAAGAGAGAGAAATAAAAAGAAAGGAAAAAAGGGAAAAACAAAGGAAAAGCTAAGGAAAAAGGGCCTTTAAACGACTTAGGTGCCTAAGTAATTTGTGTTTGATTTTGTTTTGAAAGCTAGTTTTGAAGTCGCAACAGGAATAAAATTTTGAGGGCTATTATAAGCACAAGAAATTAATTCTATTTCATTTCAAAAAAACAATATATATTTTAACATTTTCTAACAGAATGAAATCAAGCTCTAGGAAAGAGGATTTTCCCCTTGTGATCCAAGAACATTATTATATACAGGAAAAACGACACTTATTTATATAATTCACCATGAATCGCAAAAAACGTATAAACAGTCCACACAAAGCCTTTCAAAATGTTAACAATGTAATTCTATTGTTTTGCCTCTTCAATTGTACAATACCGCGATCACTTGCCAATCGTTTCGCCTGTCAAACTGAATCTGAGCATACATAATTCCAGGGTCATAAAGTTTTTTGTCTAATGAACCCCCCGAAAAGGCGGTCAAGTGTGGCTTAGTGTGGCTTGATTTACCGCACTGGTGCCCACTAATTGGCGTGAAACCCAGTTTTCTGGCCACAGTCGAGGCTATAAATCAACCTTTTTAATTCTTTGATTCAAAACTGTGTTGACTTAGGGTTTTTGATCTTTCTGTATAACGCGGTTGACACTAGGCAAATATACGAAACAACCCATGTTTTTCTGCCTTTGTTTGGATGTTCATATGGATTTTGCATAATGTACACTCGACCCAGCGGGGTTGTAAGAACAAAACGAAACTAACCAGGCGATTTTTTAACAAAATTTAGGATTTATTATTGAGGAACCTTTAGTCTACATCTTTGTCGAGAAGTAGTATCTTTCAGAATTTAAGGAGCTATTTAATGAAAGGCAAGAAAGACGGGGTCATCAAATCGTTCTATCTACCCACGCTTTGTTCGAAAACCCTTTGAATATTCATATAGCGATCACACACCATAGCTTACACCAAATCTTAAAAAAAACATGGAGAATTCGCCTTCAAATCTCTTTACCTTAGGCCATTTCGAAAGAAGTTCAAGCAGTGCCGATTTTATTCTCATTTTAGACTTGTTTTGGTGTCGTTAATGCTATTTGGTCAATGAATGCAAATAAGCCGAGTCAGTTCAGTTATCGTTAGGAACGAATGGACCCATAAAATACAAAGGCCAAGCTGTCAAAATCCAACTACGGTTCCTTACCTTGGGTTTTAATTTATTTGAAGTCTTTAGAACAAGACTGACGAGCTCATCTACTGTTCACTAAATAATAACCGCGAAAAAACTCAACATACACGGCCCTAAATATTCACATTTTGTTGGTATACTTTAAATATCCAACGGTTTGTTTTCTTTAAATAATAACTATGTTCTTTTTGAAGCCAAAAAGAAACAAAAAAATCAAAGAAATTTTATTTGAGTATCGCTTTCTTTAATTCTTGCCTTGTTCAAAAATAACCTTGAAATTTCCCGGTATTTTCTGAAGTGATTTGCAACTTCAGTTGGATTTTTTTCTGTTACGAGATTTTTAAATTACCGATCAACTTTCAAGTAAAATTAAACTCACCAATTGTTGTTACCACTGTTCCGGTAAAAAATAATGACCCAGCAAAACTCCATCGATCGTAGTTCACATCAAAATAGCCCTCATCGACCGCCTTGGAAATTTCCATGAACAGATTCGCCATTTCCTTCTCTGAAATGTTGTACTTTTCCTTCAGATTTTGACGTACAATTTCAAAATGATGCTTCTCTCTTCTTTCTTCGCCGGATTCAATGGTTTGAAACACAGCCGCTCCAAATAGAAGATACACGAAAAATAGAGTCGTTCGTAGTAGCAAGTTCTTCGTTGGCCCTTTCAAGGCCCTTAGGAAATTCAAGAAAAATACCCCCATATTCCGCTCAACGGACAAACTATGGAAGACCTGCTCACGGTTGATGAGTGATGGTTGCGAGGCCTCGGTCCTGCTGCTGCCAAGGCTTTATATGCCAAATACTGTGTTTTCACCGGAGGCAGGCACTCAGAACAATAAGCGCGTGACGTCACGTGTACCAATAAGACTAAAGATGGCAATAAGAATAGACTGATTAAACCGTATTGTTCTGTTACATTTGAAATATTCCCGCCGTCTTTGTTGTTTTCGCGCGCTCATGAACGTCTAATTGAGCGAGCCTTGCACCTGGCTCCAAGACGACGACTGATTCCTTCTCGTCAAATCCAACACGATCAACCCCCCACTCTAAGCCCCAGCGCCTCTGTAGAGAATATTTCACCGAGTCCTCAACTTCAAGGTTTTTTCAAGCCATTGTTAGCAAGTTCTCCAAATATGGCGAAATCAATCAAGATGTTGGACAAGATTTCCGGTTGAAAAGGAAATTTATTATCTTTGCTTTCCGCGGTAGGCTTTCAAACCTTGCATATAATCAGTTCTAAATACAAAAATCTAAGAAAAGACTTTTTAAAATGATTTTTGAGTCAGGGAGTAATGAGGGGGGTTATTTTTTGATAGATGAATGAATGAAATAAATAGCCGAGAAAAGAACGAACGAAAATGCGCTCGAAGTGAAATGGGCCAAAATATATTGTTGGTGTGCGTTATTTTAGAAGCGAAGCAGATGGCTTAGATCCGCCATTATTAAGCTTATTTAAAAATGAAGTCAGGGCTCGAACTTAGAATAAGATACTAAATAAGAAAAAAAAAGCATTCGGGTCAAATATCGAAAAAAGGAAAAAGTTTGTATAATGCGTTTTTGTTTTGTTTCTATCCGAAATATTATTCAATTAAGTTGGACTTACGCTGAGTGTAGATGGGATTTTAAAAAAATCCCATGTGCAGGAAGACTTAAAAAGGATTACAAGGAAAGGTTTATTTAAAATGCTCTAAGAAATTCAACTTGCCATCCAAATCTCAAATTCCTCAGCAGAACATAATTTAATTCGAGATCGAGACAAATCCGGAAAAAAAATTGAGCGCATACGAAATAATTGCTTATTGAGAGTTCGTGTATTTGTGTACATGGCTTAGATCCGCCATTATTAAGCTTATTTAAAAATGAAGTCAGGGCTCGAACTTAGAATAAGATACTAAATAAGAAAAAAAAAGCATTCGGGTCAAATATCGAAAAAAGGAAAAAGTTTGTATAATGCGTTTTTGTTTTGTTTCTATCCGAAATATTATTCAATTAAGTTGGACTTACGCTGAGTGTAGATGGGATTTTAAAAAAATCCCATGTGCAGGAAGACTTAAAAAGGATTACAAGGAAAGGTTTATTTAAAATGCTCTAAGAAATTCAACTTGCCATCCAAATCTCAAATTCCTCAGCAGAACATAATTTAATTCGAGATCGAGACAAATCCGGAAAAAAAATTGAGCGCATACGAAATAATTGCTTATTGAGAGTTCGTGTATTTGTGTACATTTTAAAAGTGTACATGGCTTGTCACAGTACCCCGTATACTGGCGAAATCATCCCAGAAGTCTGGATTATAATTGGGCCTAGTGAAAGCTATAAAAATATTAAAAAGTCATTTACAGTTGACTGTCGACGCAATTAATATTCTCCATCAAGGGTTGCCTGGTTTGAGGAAGTCAAAATCTGGTTTAAAGTGAGTCTGATTCACAAGTAGTACAATTTTTCAAAGAAGTAGAAATGTGTTAACTTTTTACGACAGTTTTCGCGCCGCATCGTCAAGTGTGATTCTTTCTCAATACTTTAGAGAGCTTTGGCGTCATTCCTAACTAATCCTTCACTAGTGTTAAGATTAGACCAAAAAGCGAAAAGCTCGCATGGGAATTCATTCACACACACGAAATTGAAAGAAACTTGAAAGAAAAACCTTGAAACTATCGGGTTTTTCACTAACAAGTTACTGCTTTTGTCTGGCTGAATATATTTGTAATTGAGGTTTTGATTTGAATGGATTTCGCTGTCATCGAAACTGATTCTTGTTAGCATGAAACGTCAACTTCTAAAATTGAATTTGCCTCACAGCGCAATCTGAGAACAAAGGACTTTTATAAAGCAAAATCCCTCAAAAACAATTATCGCTCTTTTTGAACCTACTAACATACAAAATGAACTAAAATCAAAATATCCTTAAAGCTACTCTCAAAGTATTTTTCAAGAGAACTTATTAATAAGAAATCATCTTTATCCCTTTGAGTATGTTCATTAATTTTCGCCTTTTTGCTTATGTGTACACAGATTTAGACTCGAAAAATGCTTAGCAACCAAATAGAGTGAGTCGTTTATGTAGTGTCCGAATTATTTATACGGAACAAGTTATGTATAGCATTACCCTGGGGCCTTCCCTTTCTGAACTCCAAGAAAAGTGGTATTTCACGAGATGGGTAATTTCTGAACGAAGGAAATGTATAGCTATCAGTGAGAACGAGAGGTCGTATGACTAAATTGTCGAAGCCAAGACTCGCAAATGAATAGACGCAAAAAAACCCCTAGCGATTTCAATGCATTATTTGGAGGCTTGATATTTTTGGTAATTAACTTCGACCGCGTATTCCTTTACTTTTGCGAAAAGACTATGCCACTCGTGGTTGATGTTATTGTTAAAATTCAGTGGCAAAAATGTTTTTTTGATCTTTTTGCAATTTTTCCAGCTGAAAAACCTGCACTTACGAGTACAGAGCAAGTTTTCAGAATTACATCAGTTCCGTTTATTATTAAACCAAAAAGATACAATTTGACATTGTTTCAAGAAAGTATTAAAATCACACTTAAAATCTTCTTTTAATATACGAAATCTCATCAAAATATCGACAAAGTATTTCTCCTTAGTGGAAAAGCAACTATATAATGACAACTGTGAAAGGAGAATGCTAATTAGCAGCTAGTTAAATTTCTAAAATAATATTTTCTTAGATGATATTGTGTATGGTTTCACTCGAGAGTGGGTAAGGTCAATAACGTTCCTTTTGCCAATTAAAAAGATAGAATTATCAATAATAAGCCTTTTTCTGTGGATTTACAGATTAAAAGCAACATTTCTTCAACGTAAAATCGTTCGTTTAATCGGACTAAGATTTTATCCATCCACAAAAAAAATTGGTTGAGTATTTTCCCACACGAGAAAGCTAATTCCCTCTTTTGACGCCAGGAGAAAACTATTGACTTTTTCACTCTATTGGGCCCAATTTTTTGCCGAAAAGAAGCACCAACAAGCTTGTTATTGGCAAAACAACTCAATATTGTCCTTTGAACGTATTAACGAGAGGGCATATTCAAGTAGGCGTTCAATGCTGTTATTTCATTTATAACTACGTAGAAATCACAGTTCATTTGTCTTGTGTTTTCCTCTCTTTTAACACGCCCTTAAACTGATTAACTTTGACACTCACTGGAAAGAGCGTTGTTCCAGAGACGGATTAACGTCAATTGTAGGCGTTCAAAATTGTTTATTTTGTGTCAGCCAATAGAATTCAACGACAAACAACTCGGCTGACGTTTCTTTTACTTCACCACGTGTAAACACGCCCTCGTACGGTCACGTGATAAATGGCCAATGACAGAAGAGGTGTAGTCGAAGCAGCGGTGAGAAGACTTCACTCTCTAGGCTCGAACACACTTCGGATTTATAGAACTGAGGCTTCGGTTAAGTATATTATCCCGGTTCTTGCTTGCATGAATGTGATTTCTTCCTAGTCCAAAACCTTCATGTCAGATTTTGAATGTAGGGAAGGTGTAGATGAGCTAGGAAGGCAGCCTATATCCCACTCATCACCCAGCTTAATAGCCAGAAAAACAATTAAATCATTTTAGGAATTAGTTTCACAACTCAGTTTCACTAGCTGTAAATGACCAAATAAGAGACCTCCTGTATTCAAAGTTAATCCTTAAATAAGCTCCTTTAATTCCCTTCCTCTTAGTTTTGTTGTACAATTCCTCAAACACGAAAAGACGGAAGAATTAAAAGTGTATTCCACGAAATGAATGTATGCCTTTATGTTAAGCCTTTCGCGGTGTCAAAACTACAAGAAATGTACAGACACTTCCCCAATAGTCTCAGTTGACTCGAACCTCGGTTAGTTCAAAATCTTTGGAATGTAATCAGTCAATATAAGGAATAGTTCAAAACGCATTTCACAGTAATGTTGTACAATGAATTGCATTTTTAAACATATCTCTTTTGTTGCAAATGTAACACTTTTTATCTCCGTTTGCGACAAAAGATAAAAACTGTTTTACTGTGAACGGAAGGCCTAACCGTAGAAACAGTGATATAGTGAAATTTTATTCAGTCAAGAAGATCAAAATGCCTTCATGTTTTTCTCTTATTTTCGACTCTTTTGTTGCCAACGTAACACATTTTGTCTCCGTTTGCGACAAAAGATAAAAGCTGTTTCAGTTTGAACGGAAGGCCTAACCGTAGAAACAGTGATGTAGTGAAATTTTATTCAGTGAAGAAGATCAAAATGCCTTCATGTTTTTCTCTTATTTTCGACTCTTTTGTTGCAAACGTAACACATTTTGTCTCCGTTTGCGACAAAAGATAAAAACTGTTTCAGGGCGGAACGGAAGGCCTAACCGTAGAAACAGTGATGTAGTGAAATTTTATTCAGTGAAGAAGATCAAAATGCCTTCATGTTTTTCTCTTATTTTCGACCAAGCCCGCCTACTCAAATAGGCTCCACGTCCAGATAATCAATTTTTAACTAAGCCCTCAGCATGAGGCCAATTACGATACGAAGATTTTCGATCGGTAGACTTGAAACGTGGCAAAGCTCGTTAATTACCACGTGTTGACACGCCCTCGCATTTATGGCGGCACTGAAATGTATTTTTTTTCACCTCTTTTAGTCATGTTTCAATCACGCGTTAACATGACATGGTTGAAGCATTGCGCTTCCTCGTAAGTTTTATATAAAAACATTGGAGGTTTAGTAAATCTTGAAAGCTAGTTAAGGCTAGCTGTCTGTGAAAAGTAAGTGCTGAGTTTTTCCTAAAACATCGCTTTAGTCGTTCTCTTTCCCTGGTCAAATAATATACGAGGAATCAGTTCGCCTAACACACGTAGTAAACTCACCTTTAACAATACTAAGGTCTTCTAAGTTACCATGTTGGGAACCATTGTTAAGACTGAGATAACTACAGTTAAATGTTCCAATATGACCACAGCTATACACCCAGGGTATTCAGATATATCCAGACGGACGAGTCGTGACAGACTAACAAATCGTCATAATGTGAAAACAGGACGGACGCACTTTGAGACGTAAAAGTCGTCTGATTTTGTACGCCTATTTGATCTTCTGTCCATGCAGACGATATTTCTGAGTCGTCATTTTCGTCTGGGTGGACAACGGTCTGTTCGACTCAAATTCACACCAGTTGAACAAATTGTCGTACAGATACTCAAAGGAGGATTGCACTAGAAGAGGGTGTGATGGTTTTTCAGTGTCGCATTTATCGCCTGGACGATCAAATCGTTAAAAACCCGACTTCAATTGCTCCTTTTCATTATGACGTCACGGCTTGTTAAAAAGGGAGACAGAATCGTCTAGAAAAATAGAAATTTGTTTACAATTCGCTCTGCTAAGAAAAGTTTTAACTCAAATGGCCTGCTACCCATATATGTGTTTAATAAACAATATTTATTGCATTTGATGGCTGTAACCGCTCTTCTTCGTTCTATAAAACGCATTTGATATCAATTTTCTTTGTTGTTCAGTTGTTGCTGTTTTGTCCCCCTCCCGCGACCATGATCCTTTGCGTTTAAACAATAGAATGTTTTGATGTGACGTCATAGTGCAATTCCACTAAAATGACCAAATCGTTAGATGACTTTCCCGTTCACACGATTTGTGTCTTCGAGCTAGAGACAACTCGGCTCTATTGCTGGGGTGCATCCATACCTTCGGGAATCCAAAGACAATGAAGCGGTAGCCATGTTGGATGACCAAACAATAAACGCTAATGAGAAATCTTTTGTTGAAGGTCAACCAAGATGGCTGCCGTGACGTCACATGCACCCCAAGAATATAAACAGAGCTGACTTCAATAAATTCGTACCCTTGTACTTTACACGATTAGCTTTTGTTGCAGCGTCAAAGAACAAGAGCATGTAACACTTATAATTACAATTTGAAGTCACCCCATTTCCATGCCCACCAATCCATCTATTATTTACATCATAATGTCTTCTATTCCCTTGGATATGTTAGCTTCAGGCGTAGTCCAGACGCCCCATGCTGGTACCGATTAATATTTTAGTCAGTTATAATATTAGTCTGGCCTGCATGCTGTCGTACCGAGCCCTTAGGCCACACTTAATCAAACTTTTTAAATATTGATTGAGACGTCCAACTTTCTTTGTATTGAATTGGCAACAAGTGGTGGGATATAAAGCAACGGTTTAAAGGGAGAAATGGCCCCAAAAAGTAGCGAGGGAAAAATATGGCCGAAAAATAGAAAGGTTTGGAGGGAGAACGGTTCTGGTGAAGGAAGAGTACGAAAAAAAAGTAGAACGGGAGAAATTGGACAGGAAAACTGGTTTGGTGAAAGAGGAATACGTTAAAAAGGAGGGAGGGAGAAATTAACTCAGAAAGTAGGAGAAGGGAGATTAGCCCCCTTTTCCTCTCCACTCCTTAAGCCTTCGTGCATTGGTCTTAGTAATTTGCAAAGTCCCTCTGTAGCGAAACGATATCATCTGAAATGAGATTCATGAAATGACTGGAGATTATTCCAGTGCTATGTAATAATAATTGCTCCTTATTTTACTCTCAGATCGGGACATTCTCTCGATAAATAGCTATATTGTTCTAATATTTCCTTTGAATCGAAAGGGAGTCTTTCTGCTTTCGTCACTTTTCTTTCCCAGTTTTTCTTTCTCATTTCTTTTTCTTTCTTTCTTTTGAATTGCTTACTGTTTACAAGCCTACCACTTCGTTAGTCATATTCAGTTAATGAGTCATCACTCAACTGCCAGCTAAAATCGACATCAGATTAAAACAGCTTGTACCTCCACGAAGGTTCAATATTCAAAAGATACTAAAAAGATTGCAGACTTTGATAGCATCCACCGACAAACATAGAATAAATCGTTCATACTCTTCATATATCCACAATCAAGCTATATATTGAGCACTCGAAATCAAGATTTCTGAGTAAATGTATCTTGATCTCTTTCTTATCATCAAGAAAGAAAAATCATTATTTTTATATTCTTGTTTAGTCGAGATACAAATCAAATAATCAAATATACAATAACACTGAGATGATGGCTTTTAATGTGCTTTTGAGTTCCCGACAATTAAAGTTTTTAACTTTTATGTAGGCCAAGCAGTTCATGGTGAGTGTCAATTGGTCTGGAATGACAGTCGGTTTTAATCTTAATTTGTTGCTGCGGAAATTCTTCCGTGGTTGTGAGGAGGTGGATTAATGACCGTTTAGGCTTTGAACAACAAAGCTCTTCTCGACAATTCGTTCATCCATTCATCCAATAGTTCATTCATTCGTTTGTAGATGTCCATTCCTTTACGTGTGGCAATCATTCATTCACTCATTCACTCATCCATCCATCCATCCAATGTTTCTTTGTATACCTTAATTCCTCCGCGAGTTGCAATCATTCATTCATTCATTCATTCATCCATCCATCCATTCATTCATTCATTCATCCATCCGTCCATCCATTCATTCATCCATCCATCCATCCATTTATTCATTCATTCATTCATTCATTCATCCGTCCATCCATTCATTCATCCATCCATCCATTTATTCATTCATTCATTCATTCATTCATTCATTCATTCATTCATCCATCCATCCATTTATTCATTCATTCATTCATTCATTCATTCATCCGTCCATCCATTCATTCATCCATCCATCCATTTATTCATCCATTCATTCATTCATCCATCCATCCATTTATTCATTCATTTATTCATTCATCCATCCGTCCATCCATTCATTCATCCATCCATCCATTTATTCATTCATTCATTCATTCATTCATTCATCCATCCGTCCATCCATTCATTCATCCATCCATCCATTTATTCATTCATTCATTCATTCATCCGTCCATCCATCCATTTATTCATTCATTCATCCGTCCAACCATCTGTCCATTCATCCATTCATTCATCCATTCATTGATTCATTCATTCATCTATCTGTCCATTCATACATTCACCCATCCATCCAATGATTCATTCATTCGTTTGTAACCATTTTCTCCTTCACGTGTGGCAGCCATCCATTAATTCATCCATCCATTCATTCATTCTGAGTTTACTTCGTTAATTTCATACAGTTGAATACCCCGTAAGCGACCATCCAAAATGTCAAGTTAAGGTGATCGCTTTAGGGAGGGGGAGGGGTGGGTGGGGGTCGCCTGCGAGAGTAAACACCATTTTGAGTCATGCGGAAACTGCTGCTATTTTACTCACATCAATTCCCCATGTAAGAGTCATTCATATTTTACCGTAATAAGAGCGTTTCCTCGGCTTAGTAGTGTATTAAAGATATTTATGTCAATGTATGACAGCAACATGAGGAACTCGAATTGTGAGAGAAAGATTTATGCATCAAGTGGTCGAATACGGGAGGGTAAAGCAAGGAAACGATAAACTATCGTCACTTAAAGTGGTCACGGTCGTTAGTAGCCAATGATAGTGATTTGTATATATGGGAAACTTTTTTTTTAATTTCGAAAACCGGTTACACAAGAGAGGTGTTCGACAGTATATTGTATAATGGGTGTGAAACGTATCAACTGAACTACGGTTCCACAGAAATGGGTTTTGCTGTTTTTATGTTTTCCCTTGCTTTTGTTATACCAACAAATTTAACGTCTGTAACATCAAAAAACTTTGTCTTTTTAACGACTTTTAATCATCATTGAAACTCAAAGTTTTTGATCACCACGTGGTGGCGAGACAAGTTGACATGACAACTCTTGCGCTACTACAAAACTCTAAGTTTAATACACTCTTAAGTTTTAGTCTTTCGTGTGGACTGTGTTTACTGTGATATTAACAACGATATTAAAATAGTTTCTATTAATGTTGCAAATTACCAAGACTATTCGATATTAGAAAAGAATAGCTTGAAAAAATTTAAGAAAATTATTTGCGTATACATTGTAATGGAAACTGTTCAGACAAAACGTTTCCCCATCTCAGCATTTTGCAGGAATTTCTTTTCGCAAAGTACATAGCCAAATGATAAATTGCACATCAAATCTGATGAACATTATGCCAAAAAATAGTAAATTACTCTTTTTCGTGATATGACTAGCGGTACTAAAAATGTCAATAAATAAGAAATACAGTTTCTAATGAATGATGCATGTAATATGAAGTTGAGATTTTGTTCCTGAACTCAGCTCTCAGACGAAATTTGTCGAGACTTATACTTCGTCGTTACTGGCTACTATTTTGAAATGGTCTACCACTTCGAAATGGCGGCAATAAATTTAATTTGTTCAATGCTTGAAGGCCCGGAACTTCCAAGACATTTTTAATTTAAAGTTCATGATTGTAAAGTAGTACTGGAAAAGAAATACCATTTAATTGCTCTTAGTCTGCCATTTTCGTCTTGTAATTAAACGCGTCGAAAACGAACTCATGGAAGGTTTTTTTACGCGTTTCACCCAGCCAAGGAACAAAGAAATGGGAGAAAAAAGAGAAAGAAAAAACATTGAACGTGAACTCTGAAAGAAAAGTAGCTTTTTTATTGATTTTTGTAGTTTCAAGCTCTTGAACATTCTTTACTCAGTCTACTAGCTTCGAACAATAAAAATGACAAAATGATTTACTTTTAGATGAGGAATTTCCTTGAACGAATCAACAACTTGACAGCGACATAAAGAGAGCTGGAAAAATGCGTTTACAACGAATAGTTTTGACTGTAAAGAAATTGAGACGATATATGCAGAATGTTAATTCGGCTGCTTTTACCTATAAACTTAAGTACAAAACGGGTTTCTCTGTTCTCGTAAAAAAAGAAACGCTTTAAGGGCGCTTCAAGGCCTATATCATGCTTATTAAAATGAACAAAATATGTTTTAGAACAAAAGTAAATGGAGATGAAGTATAGTTTAAAGGCAGTGAAATGTTTTGTTTCTAAAAAAAAGCTATTTTCATTCAGACTCGGGGCTGTTGTGAATAAAATGACTTTGTGTAAATGGCGGGAAATTCTCCCGCTGTCAACAACACGCGCGTCAGTAACATGATGCAAACCGCAACATGATGCAAAACTCCCCAAAATAACATCTTTTTCTTATTTTTCATTAGTGTTTTTATTTTTCTATTTTGATGCTCGTTTAGATTCACAAGAAATTTGTTTCGTTAAAAACTCATCAGAGATTTGTAATTGAACTTCCGACAACCCGACAACACTGATTAGGAATTAAGAATGGCTGAAAATTTTGTTTTCAAAATATACTGAATTTGTTTTCACGTCTGTGATAGTCGATTTGTTGAAATTACTATCTGAAAGATACATCGGCATAAGAGAACACCAAAATAAACTTTGCTCATATCTAGATAACTTTTTCATATATATCTAAATTGTTGATGTACCGATCTTTGAAGATTATTTAGATATTTAATTTATATTATTATTAAACTAAAGTAAAAATTTATCTATTCTGTTTTTATCGTTTCTTTACGTTGAAGATGAACACGCTAGAGCGTCATGTGGTCGTAAATTTCCATGAAATTTCTTTTTTTATAATTTCGTCTGCGTTTTTAATTAAAAAGTGTAAAATTAGGTGTCAAAATAGGTGATACCAAACTTCCTGTCCTTCACAATGAAAAGATGTTGGCACGGCATCATGTTGTCAAGGGCAACGTGACGTCACGACATACCGCGCAAAAATAACAAATGAAACACACCAATGTGTTTATCACGATTTAATTTCTGATTTTACATTTCTTAGAAAAACAATTATTAATACATAAACTAGACTCGATCCGTACCTCTGTTTCACTCAACTCTTCGTTGAATTCTTTTCTTTGTTTATTTATATCTTTCCGTTCCGGCCTTTCTGTTTTTGCGACAGATATCCTGGATGGAGAGTTCCACGTGACACCACATCACGTGACACTACATCACATGACACTACATCACGTGACACTACCTCAAGGGAGTTCAAATCCCAGAGGGTCCATACTATACTCTAGCAGAGCCAGAGAACTATCTCTCATTAGACTAAGGAACTTCTGCAGTTCATCCTTTCTGAAGACCTGAGGAAAACAAAAGCAATTCAGAAACAAAGCGAATCTTTAATTAGCTACAAATGGACTAAGGCCAGGCTGATTTCTCTCTCAATAGCCTGACTTGCCGAGTTAGCGTTGTAACCTGTGTTCTGTCAAAGCGAGAGCGGGGTTGGGGCCGCAATCTTCAGCCGAACTGCAATTCAATGTGATGACTCAGCTCTTCTGGTGTTTGGATGCATTGTCTGGGGTCTTTTTTGTTAACGTTGGCAAATATTTTTTTCTTTTGCATTGCATTTAAATTGTTCCTTTTATTCTCTTTCATTTTCATGAATTTCCTTTTTTAAAGAATTTTGTTCATCAAAGGTTCCGTTTTGAAAAATATTCATCAGTTTTTCAACGTCGCTCTAGCCTCCTCCGTAGGCATCTCTATTTTCTCCCTCTTTGGGATTCCTGTGGGATTCTTGCACAGGAAACCCAAGATATATGAAAATTCAAATTACGCTGCGGTCGCTCATTTTTTCCGCGATTCGTTGTTATTGATATGTAGTAAATGTAATATCTCAACTAATGATGTCTCACCTTATATAATTCATATTGCTCTGATGCAACAATGTCAGCCAACTGAGTGCACTGTAAGAATAAAACAAAGTCTTAAAACCTATCTCTTGTTCTGCATTAGAGCAAAACGAAACAAGATATTGCCTATAAAAAAAGGCAAAGGCCAATGTTTTACTTCGAAATCGCGGGGAGTGGTTGCCCAATCTTCCGAGCCAGAGGCTCATGTATCAAGCGTTCGAAGGTGCGCCCTCTACCCCCTCTCTCCATCAGTGCTCCGTTTTAAGGGTATTTAAAGCTAATTAAAGCTACACGGAAAGGAAAGAAGTCGAAACAAGGATGTGAAGTCACTGGGGATCGAACTCGGGACCTCTCGCACCGAAGGCCGCGCACTAACCAACTGTGCCATCCTTGCTTCGCCTGTGGCTAGCGATCTTTTCTAAATCCTCAGATTCCTCAGATACACAATTCATGCTCAGGTTTGCAGACTATAATATGATACAGCATTTCCTACCCCATTATGCGCAACTGGCTAGAGACGGGACTAGCTAAGTTCTACAAAGGTTTATTTCAATGACAAGGAAGGTGAAAACTGAAATGCAAAGCCGAAGCTATAGCCGATTGATTGCGCGCTACGTTGCAGTAGACGCATGATGCAATTCTACGTGTTGCGCGCAATGTTACAAGAAAAGTTGTATTCTCTAACGTTTCTACTACTTCTAAAATTACATAACCAACGTTTTCTTGTATAGATGCAACAATTCCCGATGAATGCTATCATTCTAAAGATTGTTTACCCTGACCTTGCTTGCGCGCGCTGAATCGTAATGAATTCTGGGAAATTCCGGAAAGGTGCATAACGAAATAGACTACCTGGATTTAAGTATTCCTTTGAGAAAAGGCTCTCGCTTTTTAGTCTCAAACACGCTTTTTAACCAATCAGAGCGCGCGATTACTTTTTACTGTTTTAGTATAATCTATAGCTTATTGCACAAACATATTGACTAGAAGCTGAGATCGAAATGGCTCCTGGCTTAGACTTGCTCCAAGTCTCGCTCGTCAATTTTTTCCGTTGTTTTAAGGCTTCGCCATTTTCCATTCCTTGGGCTTCCCGTGTCGAACTGGAAGTGCCCAATTTGAAATCCAAATACACCACAGGAAGCCCAAGCAACAGAAAAAATTAACGAGCGAGACTTGGAGCAAGTCTACTGGCTCTACTAGTAATATTTGGATTAATGTGTGTTTTATCTCCGAATTCGATCTATATAATCGTCAATAATCGTGTCTAGAATACCAAAAATTTGTCTTAGTCGTGTTTGAAACATCCGCGCGCTTCTTTAAAATGATCTAATCAACAGATTTTTCAATGTTCATTTTGATCTCAGCTTTTATGATTTGAAAGAGTCAATGTTTGTGAAAACAGCTATAAAAATTCTAATCCTTTTGTCTAACCCTATTGCAATACATTCAATACCAAAATAACACAAATAAACTGCTTATAACTGGCACATTATAAATTATAAATTAGATATACTATTTTACAAAAGGTTGTCAGACGAGAGATCTAAAGCAGCGCGACTAGACCGAAAAGCAGTATGGGTAGATGCAAAATTTAACTGATTTTTCGGGTTTGGTCTTGATTTAAGACATCAAGAAATTAACTTCTTTGTTGTATAAGGGTAATGCAAGCCAGATGAGGATATGGTGTTGATATTTGTGTGGTTTTATTGTTTTAATAATGTTTACCCATACTCCCCTTCGGGCGAGTCGCGTATGCTTGGGGTCTCTGGCCCGACAACGTTTATTGAAATAGGTGAATTCTTTGAACCATGAATTACCTGTTTGTATTGTCCAGTAGAATGATGTACAGTGTGGAGTAGAAAACAAACCAGAGGAAGACATAATTGTCGCAGAAGTTGTAACTGTTGTCTACGTGTTTGGTCTTCATCTCCATCCTATATCAATCATACAAAAAGTTGACTTTGTGGTGTTGGGAATCCTGTGTGCTTCCTGAATCTAAGGCAATCTGGTATAACAAATAACTGCAAAACTGCAGCTTCAAAAGGTGGTTTTGCGTTGTTTTATACTTCTATTGATTATAAGGCGGCCGCTTTTTACTAAGTCCAAAAAAGTGATTTCCTCAGTTTGCTTTATACTTTGCCTTCAATTCTCTGTTTGAATGAGGGGCAAAACCGCGCCATAGGCTTTTAACCAGTACAATTTATTCTGAAAACTTGCAATCCAGCTGATGCATCTTCCACGTAAGAAAGGATATACCGTCTATTGATAGCATCTTATACCTACTCCCAGTCTGGTAAACACGATCTGATTCAAACAAACGAACAAACAAAAAGGTTTTATAACTTACAAGTCTTTGATCGACCATCCATCCGCCATCAGGAAATAATAGGACATTGTACAGTCTCTCCACGGTAGCCTTTGGAAAGAAAATGAATAACAGATATGGGGAAGGTGTGAGAATTAAAACAGGAGTTGAACCACTAACTAGGAATTCCGTGAAAGTCGTATAGTATGTTGACCTTGACCACAACAGACCATTTCACGGTTCTCGTCGTCCAACCTCAGCCTCGACACCGTGTAGTATATTCCTTAGAATTTGACTACAGCCCATGGAATTTTAAAGTGTTTCGATTGATGTGTGCATTCCTTACATCGCCATGGGCTGTAGTCAGTTTCTAAAGAGTATATTACATGCTGTCGAGGCTGAGGTTGAACGACGAGAACCGTGAAATGGTCTATTCTTTTCAATCAGAGCGAAACATACCTTTGAGTGGATATCTAGAGTGTTATGCCATCGTTCCAGGTCAATCTGATGAAATATAAATGAGAAACGGTCAGATCAGGATTTGATACTCAAAGGAAAGAATCTACACATAAAACAAATTTGAAATGAAACCAATAAAGGCTTTCATTCATTCATTCATTCGCCCGTCCGTCCGTCAGTCCGTTCATTCATTTTTTTGTTCGTTTGTTCATTCATTCGTTTGTTCATTCATGCATTCGTTCGTTCATTCATTCGTTCATACATTCATTCGTTCGTTCGTTTACTCATTCATTCATTCAGCCATTCATTCTCATTCATTTGTTCATTTAATCTAATCATGGACTAGTTCCATCAGAAAGGCAGTCTCATATTTTCTAATGTCAGTTTTATTCCGTTGACACATACCCGCAAGGGCACTTCCCTTACACTACCAATCATAGCAAACACACCTCAAATTGTTTGTGTTGCTGTTCCAATGCAACTTTTTCGGTAAAATTAGAGTACTTCTCCATTCGCGGCTTATTCTTTTAATAAACAATAATAATAAAAATAATAATTAAAAAAACCCTAATAAATAACTATCATTCATAAAAAGCATAATCAACAAGGTGTATAAAGAGATACAAGGTGTGGGTGTTTAAAATGGGATTGGTGCTATATCATGTATATGGAAAAACCCCTTTCTCAGGACGATCTTTTAGAGTTGAGAGATTCGCTATTTTTCACGCCACAATATTGCTATTTCTTTGAATTTGTGGCTCGTCAATGTCTGATAGATTTGCTTTGAAACTAGACTCACGTCACGCGTTCCGCGCCATTATTACCACAGGAAGCCCAACCTGATTTCTTTGCTTTGAAACAAGACTCACATCGAAATTCAAATGCGCACGCGTTCGCCATATTACCACAGGAAGCCCAACCTGATAACGTCGAAGTTCAAATGCGCACGCGTTTGTCATATTACCACAGGAAGCCCAACCTGCTTTGAAACGAGACACATCGAAATTCAAATGCGCACGCGTTCGCCATATTACCACAGGAAGCCCAACCTGCTTTGAAACGAGGACACATCGAAATTCAAATGCGTATGCAGCCATGAGAAGAAGGGCCATTACACTATTAAACATTCGCCTAAATATGAGATGTAAATATAACCCGTGTTGTTAAACTACGTACTGGTGCCTCATGATGGAAATGTTGGAACCAATCGTTTAAACGAGTCTTGTGCATCCTGAAATCACAAAACCATCAACGTTATCAATCGCATCATAGACGTTTGTCGCGGGTTCCCCTTGGGGGAGGAATGAGTAGGGATCCAATAAAGAAGGGGGTGGGAAGGGGGTGGTGATAGTTGTTTTTACCCACCAGATATGCTTTAATACAAAGGTATTCTCTGATAGCATTGTCGTCTTCAGCAGGTAATGCGCTACTTCCAGCCTACCACAGAAATGAATACTGATTACATCAAAGAACAGATGATATTGATTAGATGACACTGGTAGTACATGACCATGAAGATAATATGGCCATTTATACAAGAGAAAATAGGGCGAGTTTGATCTAAGACGCGATATAATAAGACGCGAATTCTCTAAACGACTATTGTCCAAGATGCAAACAAAACAACTCAGAACGCTGTTCCCCGATAAGTTGCGTCTTAGACTAAAAGTGCCGTTTATATGGAAAGGTTCGGGTATAAGATAAAACGTGTCTTATTTTCGCTCGTATACTGAAACGACGACGACGACGACGACGATGATGACAACGATGATGACAACGATGATAATAATAATAATGTATCTATATAGCGCATTCCACAGCGTCTCAATGCGCTCTACAATGCAGAAATTCTAATACTCTCACACTCACTCCTTACTACATTAAATATTCTAAACACCCAACTCAACTCACCAATTCGGTTTGATGGAGGGAGGAAAACCGGGGAAAAACCCTCGGAGCAAGGGAGAGAACGAACTTACAAACTCAACTCACATGAAGTGCCCCATCCGGGAATCGAACAGGGACCACAGCGGTGAGGTCTGACCACTCGGCCACTGCACCCTCGCTCCCCCGGTGATGATGCAAGTAGTTATAATAATGATATTCACAATAATAATCTAGAATGGCATCACTAATCCACAGTACAGAGACAACGTGAACATACCCTCATCTGCCATTGTTTATATATCACATTCAATAGACCCTGATGGGATCTTGTTGAACACTTCACGTGCTGCTTCGTGTTTGCGCATAGCTACGAAAACAAATGTACAGTTATAAAGTTGATTGGGTGTTGGTCTTTCACATCATGATACCAACTATAAACTATACCTATATCACACTATACCTACCTATAAAACATCTCATTATGGCATTGCCTTGCTTCAGGGCCTCTGCCACGCTGCGATGGATCAAACACCAACCACTCAATAGCCTCGATTTTCTTACGATCTTGCTGTAAGACAACAGTTAAAATCAACGTAAATTGCACCTCTATAAATACGTATCATACAAAACTCTACTTATCATAAGGAGACTAGCGAGTGAACTAGTTTGGGCTGTGTCGGTGTAGGTTTGTCGAGCACAGCTAATTCCTGTCACGAAAGGGGTGTGGACTTACATCAGAGGTGGCGGCCTCCAGGGCTGGTCCCAAGTCACTATCAATCTTGAAATCCTGCAAACAGAAAAATCAAAGAAATCTCCTTAGTCAATAAGAAAGCAAAAATTTTACAAACGACAGGTTATTGAATTGACCACTTACCTTGCCACGAATGTTCTCAACAACTGTCTTGGTGATTGATGGGACATCAAGCCCTGCAGAACAAAGATGAACATGTCAAAAACAGTTTTTTTCCCCTTCTTCCCTCCTCCCCAGTCCCCCTCCTTTCCCCTCCTCCCCTCCCCAGTCCCCTTCCACTCTTTCCCCTCCCTTCCCTTCCCAAAAATAAGGGCATGATACTCAGGCTACATGCAATACAACAGATGGCTGGAAGATTTTTTAAAAAGAGTAATGTTATGACATTCCAATTTGTCTATTTTTGTTTATTTTTTGTCTCCTCAATCTCAGTGTCAATATCAGATATTCTAGTGGGGTCCACTTCCTGAAAGCCCCGAGGACTTTACGGCAGGCTTGTTAATTTACGTTACCCGGTAAAGTTTACAGATGTTTTTCGAAGTAAAGGTTAAGGTTACTTTATTTTACTTCGAAGAGCGGAGAGTGGTTGCCAAATTCTCACAATCCAGAGGCTCTTGTTGAAGCTTTCAAAAGTGCACCCTCCATCCCCTCTCTCCATCAGTGCTCCGTTTTAAGGGTATTTAAAGCTAATTAAAGCTACACGGAAAGGAAAGAAGTCGAAACAAGGATGTGAAGTCACTGGGAATCGAGCTCGGGACCTCTCGCACCGAAGACCGCGCACTAACCGTGCCATTCTTGCTCGAATTGCACATTATTTTCAATTTTCATGGTTTCACAGGCAAATTTACGGAAGCGCCTGCACTCCTGTAAATTTTACCGTAAATTACCAGGCCCGTCATTGAGTCTTTCAAGAAACAGACCCCACACTTCCCGCATCATTTCTCCCAACACAATGTTATTCTCCTGGTCTAATCTTCCCTTACCTGCACTTTCTGCAAGTTCAAGGCATTTCTGTCTTTCTTTTCTATCTACGATTTCTACAAGAAAAGGAAAAATTAAAGCTTAGTTGAGAGTACATCGAAAGGTCTATTTGCCTAATAAAATTGAAGAATTTGGAAAATTAAAATACCGAAAAAAGGGTGTTTTTTTTTGCAAAACACTGAGAGAACTTTTACAAACGGGTAAAACAATTATAGCTCTTTTCTCATAACTACAATCAGAAGACCACAACAAAACTCTTGTATTGCATCCTTTTGTTGTTGTCATATGTCAAACAAGGGCATGCAAATCAAAGGTAGGGTCCTACACGAGTGAACCAACCACTCTAATAGGTATGGAGGTCCTCGGTAATCACAGTTCCAGTAATAAGAGCTATTACCCTCTAAGAAGTAAGCATAAGTTTCAACTTGTAGTCCAGGTGACAATGTAGCTGTGTATGTTGCAACAAGAGGAACTTGATGGTTGTCAATTAAATTCTAAACAGATTGAAAATAAAAGACAAAATTAAGTTTAAACATTAGCTTAAAAATTTTGAAATTGCCCTTTTTTCTAATGATGGATCCATTGACTGGTCACGACAAAGTACTCTACATTCTTTGAGTTGAATTTCTTTAAATCTTTTAGCCTGTGTGGCATACTGTGAGGGGAGAGGGGAGGGGGAGGGGGAGGACAAAAGGGGAGGAGGAAGAGGAAGAAAAGGAAAGGAGCTTGATATTCATTTAGAGATTTGCTCTTGTTCAGGCTAAAACATCAATATTACTTTGAATTTATGGCTTGTCAATGTCTTATAGCATTGCTTTGAAGCGATACTAAATGCAAAAATTCAACTACACATGCAAACAAGAGGAAAAGAGGTTATTTGCACGTAATGATTGTAAGGGCTGGTCACCAGCAAACTGACTGGCTGTGAACTCAACTTTGCTGGGTTATGCCAGGCTGTCTTGAGAAACCCAAACCAACTTTTGATTATAAATATCTCAAGTCTTGCCCAGGTGTCATAGCCAGTTGCTTTACAAATTAAAATCTTAATAAACCCTTTCATGCAATAAGGTTTTCACCAATTAGCAATACCTGTACATATGCCTTTAATATGGGACCAGTCAGTTCATCCTGGAAAGCAGGAAAAAATGTTAATCTAAAATAAATTTTAACCGATGTATGCTCGCATTTGAATATATACATATAGATATTTGCGGTATATAAATCTTAAATTTATTTAATTTATTTATTTATTAAACCTAAAAACTAACGAAGTTTGAAATATCAAATATAGGTGACAGTGACAAAGGGCAAGCCATGGCTCAAACATCAGTAATGTACAGTGTCACAGATTTCCATTTAATTCTTGTTGCATCTTTATACACCAGTGCAGGTCAAACTAATGCACTTGCCAGCTTCCATGTGAAGGACATGATCTAACTTACTTGTGTTTCAAGTCCTGATGCTCTCAGAAACAAAGAAAAATGAGCCATGAATCTCAACGTGTGATTGGATGGTGCAGGGTCATCTTGTAGCCATTCGTTCATTGACTTCAGCAAACCTGGTAGTAAAGATACATTCATTCAGAATCATTTTTTTACTCCAGTCTCAGAAGTAGGGAACATTTCTGCCACCTGTTAGAAATTCTATGCAAAGCCCTGCATTTGTTTGTTAAATTTTGCAGGGTTATTCTTCCTAGTTTGAATGTATTTGTTGATTAAAGTATAGAGTAATGTACAAAATCTGCAGCAACCTGTTGGCCAACAGTCAGCCAATTGTCCTGGCAAGAAACAATCAACAAATGGCCAACAAATGCTTGAAAATCCACCAACAAATGGCAAAAACAATAACAACAACAACAACAATTACAAACAGCCGACAAACCACAAACAGTTGGTTGACAGTCCGGCAACAGCAGAATTGCTTTCATTATAATTTGATACTTGTATCATGCTGTTTGTTTCAAAGAAAATTCTTTATTTTAAATACACAACAGTAGTATTACCATGAATATCATTGAGTATGATATGTCTTTGGATGACATGGTGAGGGTCATCTACCTTCCTTCGTACAGTCTGAAATAAATAAATCATTGGAATGAGAAAAATTTATTTATCATACTCTCATTATTTCAAAAATATCACAAAATTGACAAAAATTCAGGTGAAAAATAATTCCCACTTAGTAACCACACATGCTACCCTAACAAAGTTATGTGCAGGGGCGGATCCAGGGGGTCTCCATAGGTGCACCAGACACCCCATAGCACCGTACAAGATGACATCATTAGATTCCATTGTTAGGAGGCCGCCATCTTGGATGTGACATCATCTCTTTTAGACACCCCCTTTGCAAAATCCTGGATCTGCCCCTGATGTATACTACATTCTATGTGATATTTCCCATCATTCCAGACTGCACTAACAGTGATACCTGTAGCAAAATTCATACCTCATTTGGACATGATTTTAACTCATCAAAGATCTTCTCAGGATTGAGTCTATGAGAACAAGATAATGTGAATGTTGACATCCCATAAAGAACAATTTTAGTACTAGAAGAATCATCCCAAAAAGTTAGCTCTAAAAGCATTGTCCATTTAGTGGACTCTGCTAGTCAGGATGGCCAATTCTTAATGGTACACCTTGTTCTGGCTATTCCTAAGAAGGATTTCCATTCTGGGTCTGGTTGTTTGAAGGCAGATTAGTGCTAGACCAGGCTTAAAATTGAAGGTTTTGTTTAGAATTAACCCTGCGCTAGTGCTAACCCGGTCTTTGAGCAACCAGAGCCTTGCTGGCTGGTTCCAACAAATAGAAATACCCTACGTTTAAGCATCAACAAAGGAACTTGGTGAATCAAGAGGCAACAAACTGGAATTTACTTGAAAAAACTTACGCTTGGTCCCAGTATGCTGCAGGTAGATTTTCTAACTCTCTGTCTGTCCTTGAGTGGAGTCGTAATTCCTATATACATTATAGAACAACTTACAATAAGAAGTGATCATCAATCATCATCAATGTCAATCAGTCATCAATCAATCATTATCTATGTGATCATAATCATAATACAATAAAGATTGTAATCATCATCATCATACCTGTTCAACACGTACATCAACCATCACCTTGTAGTAAGCCCATAGAAAATCTTCCCATGATTCACAAGCAGGCAAAGCTAAAGAAATGAACATACATGTATATATAGTACACAAATGTATAAATTTTTCTTTATTTTCACAAGTTGTGTACAAATATTATACTAATCTATTGAAAAGCAAAGAAAGAAAGGAAGGGAGGGAGGGAGGAGGGAGGAGGGAGGAGGAAGGAAGAAGGGAGGGAGGGAGGGAGGGAGGGAGGGAGGGAGGGAGGGAGGGAGGGAGGGAGGGAGGGAGGGAGGGAGGGAGGGAAGGAAGGAAGGAAATAAAGAAAGAAAAATATGCCTCAATTTATCAAGGAATCTGACTGAAGGACAAGGATAAAAATTCATCTTAGGAAAGTTCTTATTGATGATATTTACAGCAAATAAAACATTTTGTTTTTCAATCAAGATAGCTTGGAGCTGTTTACCTGGTTCAAGTTGCCACAAAAAGCAGCATAAATAGCCCTTTCATAGAGATTATAATTATTCTGTAACAAGTAAAAAAATATTAATTATTGATCATCACTGTGACGACAACAACACAAGGCAACACATACTTCATTAGACATGTTCCAGGCACATTTCTTCCAAACATCTCTGTGTGGGTTACCTTCTACTGGAGACAGTGTACCATCACCAGAAACTACAAAATACAACAAAGTTTGTACTGTGAGGGTACAGTGGAGTGGGCCAGACCACACTTCTTGGGTTAAACATCTTTAACAGATATTCATTCATAGAGGTATTAAAAAGTATGGAGCTTCTTAAAAAGTGGACGTCTTTTAACAAGCTGCTAGCACTTAATGACAATAGGGCTATTTATAAGCAGGAAGTAAGACATGTTACATACATACATATTTTATTTAGCACTGCGATTTTTAAAACCTATTTACATATATTACAATACAGACATTATACAAACTTTTAGATGCAAGCCATCTACAATAACCTATACAGGCTAGCCAAGGTGCAATTTATATAAGGTGCTAACCTCTCCATATATGTGTCACTTTTTGTTCTAAGATGTGCCTTATCAAGGAACAGCATTCTGAGCTTTTTCTTGACAAGGTGTGTCTTCAGACTTAAAGTGTTGTTTACACTGAGAGGTTCGCACCTTATGTGAGGTGTGTCTTACAATGTATTTGGTCTGGTATAAATAGCCCTGATTACTGTACGGTGTGTCATATAAACAATAGTCCAGTTTCCAATTACTAGAGACCGCTGAGCTTCTTGACAAAAGGTGCATTTATGCAGGGTTAGCCTCCTTTTCAAGAAAGACCCATGGGAATATATCTCATTTCTGTATTGTTCTTAGTCAAAATGTTTTGCTTTTCTTGCTGGTATTTTCGAATAATCTACCTTGACTCAAAGCTAACCCTGCGCCAATGCGTCTGTTGTCTAATTTTACAGCGGTATGAACAAACTTGAAAAAGGTCTATTGATATTTAATACTACATGTACAGATGATAGACTTTAAATTAGAGTTCTTTGAGCAAATGGTACCTCCATCAATATTTGGGTCATGCCAAAGTTTCCAGCCTTCAAGAGAAGCTGCTCTCCATGCTTGACCACACCTTTGACATAAACACTGTGCCTTTAAAGCAAAGAAATGTTATTACATCTGTAATAGTTTACAAATGAATGTGCATCCCCTAAGCATAGGTACGTTTAGTATTTACACCAAGGGAGAGTACAATAATTAGTGCATCTTTCCTGTGACAGTACAATGTCTGTGAAAACAATATTATTTTTGAAATTCTTGCCATAACTGTGATAAAGTGGATGTGTATGACTGAGAAAATGGCACAATCACTGCACAGTACAGTTATTTCAGTAGGAATTTCTAATGTTCTTATAGCATTACGGCACTGACACAGTCATGGCAAGGCGTGAAAAGTTTCCCACTCACTGCTCTATGCTGTGTTGTGACATTTTCATTGTCATAGGAAAACTGCTCTAAGGAATCAAGAAATAATACTCTTGTCTTCACTATCTTGGGGATGTTTATGTTAGATTACATTATATACCATGTTCAATATGATGTAATTATTTAACTCACAAAATGGAAAGAGCATAGCTATTACCTGTTCAAGTTTTCCAGCTCTAATCAATGCAAACATGTGTTTTAGAAGTCTTGCTTCATCTTCCTGTTTGATGTAAGTTTATATAAAGTATGTAAAAATTGTGTGGTAACAGATTTGTGGGACGTTGAGGTGTTACTGTTTTCCATGACACAACTAGCAGTTATGTATTTATTTCCATTTTTATTTACACATTGTAATTATTCATTCATTCATTCGTTTGTTTGTTCATTCTTTCATACAATTAAACACATATACAAGAAAGCTGTAAGTTAAAGTATCATGTACGTAATTACCATGTCTAGATCAGCTAGTGGTCTGTTTTGACGTAGTGGGGCATCTGGATCCTAGACAAAACAAAGTGTGAAACATATGAAGAAGTACGCATACATACTGTTATTTCAAAACACTTCTTACACTGTATTACCAAAGTTATCTTACTTACCATTTCTGTGACCAGTGGTCTGTTATATCCATGTCGTTTGCTGCCTTCCCTTAGTTCGTGCAGAGTATTTTCCCTGGAGGATAAATATGGTAAGGTTAAAATAAATTATACAGAATCCACTGTCATAACACAATAATAATGAGGCAATGACACCAGCATTTACCTTAAATCTGAATACTTTTTAAGTACAGTAAGGATCACAAGTTCTCAAAATGACCGATAAGGCCCATTCTATGCCTCACTGCTGAATTCAGTTTGGCAGAAGAGCAGCATTTGATTCCAATCAGTATGACAGCTTTTATTTGGTACAACAACTATTGTTGGCTTACATGGTAGACCTGTCACATTAGATATAAGTTGGCAGAGCAGTTGTTCAACAAAGTACACATATGCTGTATGAATCACTCACCACTACAAAGTTGCTCCATGGTCAAAATCAATAATTGTATTAGGTACAGCACATGACGATTGGACAAGTGTATGGATGACGAGTGTATGGATTGGGCCTAAACTGCTTATATGAGACTTACCAACAGACGGATTCAGAGAAGTATTCTACTTGTTCAGCCTCTAGAATGTTTTCTAAAAAGTCTTCTGCATTTTTCTCCAACCAGTCTATTACCAGCTACAGGGCAAAACATTGTGATCAAACCACCACATCACTCCTACTTAGGTATTTAATATTATATAATATTTCCTTTTTTCTCATATTATTATAATTTTACAAAGGGCACTAATTATTTCACTATATGTTGCCCTCTCTCCTATTTTTCTAGTTCTACTTTATAAATAATTATCTATGTATGTAATGATATACAAAGCAATTTCTTGTAAAACTTTTTGAAACTTTTCTCTTTAAGTTTTTTTCTGTGCTTGTAAAAGAAGAAAATGGAGAAAATTAAAAAACAAAACAAACAAAACTTAGGTATTTGAAGCTGAGTAGGCTTGGGAGCCATATTCAACTGAACTTCAATGAAAGTAAGGTCAGTCTTCCATCTTTTCCCTTTGTCATTGATGGCTGACAGTTGGGCAACAGTTCACTGACAGTCTGCCAACAGACTACTGAAAGACGTTTGGCTACCAAACCACTGACTGCCTACCAACAAGCACCCAATAAAGCACCCATTTAATGGCATACAACCAACCAACAAATGATTGACAAACAGCTAAGAAACCACCAACAAACAAGCAACAAATACATGTAGCTGTAAATCACCAACAGTTGGTCAATACTCAACCAACAAGGGATTTTGTGTGTGATTACCACAAATTATACTGTATTGTGCATAAAGAACAGAATAATAAATGGAATAACTACCTGATTCTGTCTTGTGCTCCCTTCTCTTTCATACAAAGCATTTATCAGTTTCTTTTCACTCCAGTTTCTTTTCTAAAGGAAAACAAGAAATATTTTTGACTCATTACCAACAGCAATAATGATGACCAGTTTATAATGAACATAAAATCTTACCACAAAATCAGTCATCATGGAGTCTTCATCAATAGTTGCACTTTGAAGTCTGTCACTAGATATAAAGAGAAGTCCAGATGCTGATTCAGATAACTACATTTCTGTAATATATTGCACATGGCATACAAACATAGTAAGAGTAAGTGTGTTACTGTAGTGTTCAAAAACACATTTACTGTAATTGGTCAACTTTCTGCTAACAGTTCACTGAAAACCAATTTGATACATTACGACTGGTACACACGAGGGAGCTTGCTCCCGCAACATGCTCCTGGAGCAAAGCTCCCTCATGTGTCCCAATGGTTTCTCGCAAAAAACGTTTTGTTCCCTGCTCATGCTCCCTGATATTAAACAGGTTAAATGTGAGGGAGCAAGCTCTGAGAGCAAATTGAACAAACTTGAAACATGCTCCCTTGTGTGTATGGATGTGCAAAATGACCCATGAGCATGTTGTGGGAGCGTGTTGTGGGAGCAAGCTCACTTGTGTGTAGTGGCCTTTAGTTTGTAAACACTTTTACCCAGGTGGTGATATTTTAATGAAAGTATTTGAATAAAAATGAAATTTATTTACTTAAACAACATACTTAAAGAGAGAGCCAATAAGTCGCCAAGTGTAACTCTCTTGAGTTAACATCATCAGAATGCCAACTTTCTTGGGAAACCTACAAAAGAAGACATGTTCATTTGTAATAAAAGCTTGACACTTAAGCAGGTGTTAACTCTTTTATCGTACAGTTATTGTCTGAAAAGAAGTCATGATCCCACATAGCTAACATGGTACTAAATACTATGAAACATGGGTTAGAGTGATGGAGTGTTAGCTGAAAGGTCGTGAGTCCAAGTCTCAGCCAGTGACAAGTTTGTTGTGTCCATCTTAACTTCAATCTTCATACTTTTCATCTTACTTGTCATACTTACGTTGATCTGCCAGGTTTAGTTGATCTCATTAACTTGTTTAAATGCTTTACTTGCTCACGACAAGCCTACAAAAATCCAACAGCAAAATAATATAATTATTTTATTCCAGTGTGTCTGTGTTCATATGTTCATTAACAGTTAAATAATGCTCCTTACTTGTTCATAAGCATCCACCAGGTCAAAAACATGTGTTGTGTGTGGATACATCACCAGACTTTCTCTAAACTCTTGGAAAAGAGCCAAGCTTGCTAATATAACAAAATCCATAAATTATTTTAATCCTCAAAATTGAAAACAAAAATGTGCAAATGTAAAAGTAACATGACAGCACCACTGTCTGAATTCAGATTGACAATGGTTTTCAACCAATCAGATTACAAGATTTTGCTTGAATGTTGCAAAAGATCTAAATTAGGATAGACTTGGAATGAAGAACTAGGACTCACACCTAACACTAAAGGATTTCAAAAGTAGAATGATATTTATGGGGAGTCAAAATTTAAGTTACAAACCTGATACAACGGGATCTTTATCATTTAGTATGCTAACATTAGTCTCTTGGGTGATATCAATGTGTGTTTCAGTAGTTAAATCCTGTGCACAAACAAAAAGTAATGTAATGTAAAACTGAGACACAATAAAGAAAAGCAAGAAAATACAGTACAGTATGCACATTGTATAGTGTAAGCCATGCAGGGCCCTCAAATGTGGTCATTATTTTTGTGTATCATTCAGGGACAGACCCAGGGGGTGGGGGGGGGGTTCCTTGGGTGCCCAGGAATTCCCTTTCTCATATAATAAAAATAGAACATTTTTACATCGAGAAAGAAAAATATCAAGAACACAGCTGTATATATTTTGCTTACCCTACTAATAACCTGTATTTATTGTTTTGTACAATATAAAATGTGAAGTGAACCCCCTCAGTCTGAGCCCTGGATCTGCCCTTATCATCGCAGATCCATAGCCTACTTGAGTGCTGCAGCTCAACTGCTTTTGACCCTGTCCTTATCTCCCTGGTTAGAATGGTTAAGTGAGTTTATTTTTCAGTTAGGCACGTCTTCCACTAATAGCATCAGTGTGATGGGTGCTAGGAGGTGGACTGTGAATGGTTACCATGGTTACCACCTTTTCACCAGAAACAGGTAAATCCCTTATAGTAGTGAGCTGAAGTACCAACAACATAGAATGCCACAAACATACAAAAGGTGTGCATGTAATCAGTTGCCACAGGATACTTGTAATGTTGATCTCTAATAGATCCACTGGAGCAACCGATGGCATGTGCACCTCTCCTGCGTTCGTGGCATTCTACGTTCTTCGTGCTTAAGGTTGCTAGTAGCTCTATGTCACCAAAGCCCGACCTTATCACTGCTGATGAGCATAATTATATTTTATGCATAATAAGAAACAAAATCCATTTTGCAATATTTTCTCTTTCTCAAAAAAAGTTATTTCACAGCCAGTGGTTGACTGGAAATATGCTGTAAATTAGCTTCGAGTCAGTTAATATGTCTTACAAGAGCACAGTGCTTAGAACTTCACTGCTATAAGCACTATATAAATGCTTGTTTGATTGATTGATTGATTGATTACACTGTACAATTCAATATCTTTACAATATATATATAATTGTTTATCCATGCATGTCTGCACTGGTAGACTTTGGGCGATCATTGACATGATCTTATCTATATGGTTCCATTTAGTGCTAGTTTATAGAATTGGTCGGCTGTGATTTTCTGTTCTTTCAATACTCACATCTACAATTCCTGCAAGTGGTTTCATGGGGGTGACTGACGCTGTTAAACCAGTCTCATCCATCAGTGATATAGAACCCTATATACAGGAAATATACTTTAGTGTCCTTAAAAAACTGTGTAAAATGCCAATTGAAACAAAATTGAATAGCCTGATTGGTGATATTTTTTTTATAGACAAGAAATGTAGGAATTCCTATATAAAAGGACTGTGTACCATAAGATATCCTGTCGGTGTTTCAACTGGTCTTTGAAAACTTCCTCTCAGCATAGATCTTCCATGCATAACATCTGTACCCATTGATGTCATATCCTGTGTATAAAACAATTTATGTTGAGACAAAAAACTCCAACCACAAGATATGATTTCAAATAATCAGATACAACACATAAATAAACCATGCATGTATTGCTTGTTTTCTATCAGCTGATAAAAGTCCTTGAATCTTGTTATCTAGCTTCAAATGATGGGCAAACATTGCCCTTCGTGTGCTCTCAACCATAAGTATTCTATTGAACATTTTTTCATTCAGCTGAGAAAAAATGTTCACAAGAACAGATGTGACATCTATTGCTAACAGGTCATACCTTCTCTCAAAGATCACATGAAGAAAGACTAACAAATTCATTAATAAAAGAATCTGAAATTGTAATTTATTATACAGTGTACGTACCATAACATCAGGGTCTGTTTCTGCAACTGATGACATACCACTTGGAGTATCTGGTAAAAATATGCATTGTAAGATTATCAAGTGAATTTGACATGTAATCAAAGCTCACACTGTAGCTTAGCTACTTTGTTTTTCCACCAAAAGGGTACAGTGAATTCAACACAGTGTTTAGACAGTCATAACATTTATATAAGTGGAGTTTCACCACTGAACATTTTGTTGGATTTCTTCCTATTCCCAGTGTTGATATATTTGTGTGATACAGTGCATAGAATGATTTCTTACATACTGGTAGACTGAGTATATACAACTTTGTAAAATCAATTTTCAAATTTAAAAACCTTTATAGGACTAACTACAACACATTTCATGAATAAAGAGATGACTGTCTTAATTAACTCACATGTACTGTGCCGTAACTGTCTCATTGGAGTTCTGTGAAGTAAAGGAGTTGGAGTACAAGCTGTTTGTAGTAAAGGTGATGCCGTAGTGAGGAATGGTTTAGATGACTCAACTGCTTCATCTAATAGTTGTAATGCTGATAATGTCATTAAGGTAATATAAGTATGAATTTTTTAATCCACAGCTATTTCTAAAGATCAGTGTAAGGCGACCCTGCAAGCAGAGGCTCCCAGCATAAGAGGAAAATACCCTCTACTCGCAGGGTAGTATAAGGCTGTTTTGAAGTTGTACATACCTGTAAAAACAACAGAGAAAATTAAGGGTGCTTATACAATAATTTTTCACATAAATTATTTTTTAACTGTTCAGGGTTACCATCTTTTGAAGTACACAGGTAACCCAAAAAAATGGCTAAGCTGGATGTCAAAAGGTACATCTATATGTACAGTACAAAAGGCATGACTGAACTGTGCAATGTACTACACAGGAAACCCAAACTGAATATTCACTGATTCTTGATGATGGTTGATAACTGATGGGTAAAGTAACACTAGGGTGACTGTAATTAAATGGCTGACAAAATCAATTTATTATTGATCACTTATTTTACAGTGCATATTGTTCACTATAACCTATTGAATGAAGGAAGGAATAAATGAATGAATGAATGAATGAATGAATGGATGGATGGATGGATGGATGGATGGATGGATGGATGGATGGATGGATGGATGGATGGATGGATGGATGGATGGATGGATGGATGGATGAAAATGTGATAAAATATTGTTTAGGCTTTATAGGATACATTTGTGGATGTTACTTCTTCTCTTTGATGGTTTGAATGAGGATTCCTAGAAAAGCAAGGAAAACATTGATATAATATACAAACAAAGATCAGATAAAAGATGATCTACAGTACTAACCTCTTGGATTGACTCATTTTCTGGTGCTCTAACTTCTCCAAATGCACTGTTTTAAGAAAAGAATAATTAATTGCTTCAGGGAATAATATGCATACCGGTATATTGAAATTATAACATGGCAACGTATTCTAAATATGTACCAAAATCTCTGCAAATCAAATACCTTTGGTTTCTTGTCTGTCTTCTTGAATCAACTTCTCTGTTCATTTTTTCAGGATCAAACTCTTTTGATTCTTGTGAATACTAAAGCAAATAAGCAAGTAGACCTCTGTCAAATGTACTTGCAGCAACAGACTTGTGTGGCATTTACTCCAAAGCCATTAAACAGCTAGACTACAGTAAATGAGCTTGCGTCAAAGTGTACGAAACTTGAAATCAAATCAAACTCCAACACTGCAAAAAGTGGTCGCCTTGATTGAAGTGCTGAAAAACACTTAAGACTTTATTTAAGTGTTTGGCACTAACATCAAGAAGTATGTATCTCAGCTTAAGTAAGGGTGAACTTGTAATAAGTAGGTAGAATTACACATTACTCGGTCGAAGTGCACTGTACTCAAATGAAGAGAAGGTATCCTTCAAATAAGGGTTCAAGCAGAACTTGAAAGAAGTGTTAACACTAATTTCATTCCGTACATGATTGGAGATGGTGTTCTGCACTTACGTTTGCTTGTGCTTCTCAAGACAATGTCCGACATAGACTCAGTTTTCAGCCGTCGGGGTTTCGTGCGCCCGCGATACTCTAGTGATATGCCTTCTTTCGCATCATACACGGTAGGTCCTTCATGTGACTTTATTGAAATATAGCGGAAATGAAATGCACTCTTCATACATTAATTCGGTGTGTGTGTACATTAACTTTGTATCCAGTGTATTCTGCAGTGTATCTTATGTTTCCTGTTTATTCTATTAAATCCTACGGATCCTATGAAACTAGTGCATTCCATGTATCCAATGTAACCTATGTATGCTGCGTATCTTATGTATCTCACCTTGGCTTTCAACACAGGCAGTCCAAGCATACTGTTAGTGTTGCTCTACTGGATAATGTGATACTGTGTGATTTGGCCTTTCAGTTTCAAAGGCATTCAACAACATTTAACTGACAGTGTCCTCATTTTGCGGCTCTCGATACTCCCCTGAATGAGATTTTGCCATTGTGTCTACTATTTCCATTGTTTTCTTTTGTTTTGATTAGACTAATAGACACTGATTATTAGATTTTGTTTCAAGGATTAGAGTGATTTTCACCCGGGGGGGGGGACTCCCATATATCGTTGGGCGGGGATGATCGTCGTATCTGTTAGGGGTCAAAATCAGGGATCTGGTATCTTTTAGGGTGTATTAAAGGTTTTGGGGCCTCCGAAGTCTACGCTGGTATCTTTTAGGGTATCTTTTTAAGAGAATAAAATATTACATTATAATAACAGCAACTACAGCTTTTAAATTGGTATCTTTTAGGGGTAAAAATTCTTATGCTGCCACGCCCACCTTCGTAAGACTCTGGTATCTTTTAGGGTATTTTTGAAAATTTCCGACGATCATCCCCACCCATTTTCGATGGGAGTCCCCCCCCGGGGACAACTTCAAGGCATTTTTTTCAACGTTACCACAGGAAGCCCAGTAAAACTACAGCAATAATAGTGAGCTGAGTGAGCTGAGAAGAAGGGCGAGTTCCTATATTTCCCCCACATAACAAGAACAAAATAACTTGCTACATTTTGTACCCTCAGCAGTTCATCACATACAAGGAGAGCTGCTAAACAAATGCGTGCAGTTTTTCATTCAAAATGACAGATCGGGCTTCCTGTGGTAACAATGGAGACAAAATGGCGGCAAAACTAGGCTCGTCAATTCAAGCACACATTTCAACCAGTTTCTACCCTACTTTCGATGACCCCCAATGTCGAAATCTGACATTAATAGAGCTGGAACCAAGCTGAGAGTGCCATACATGCCATCGGTAAGATATTGTCATGTACAGTGTCAGTGACAAATAATTTTAAACATATAGAGTCGTTTTCGTATGAGTGGGTCGAAACTTACCGTACCGTATCGTAACTGTACCAGTATCATAAATGCTATAAACAACATTCGAAATGCCTGCTGTAATCGTATCGTATCGTAACCGTACAGTGTTCCCACTCATGCGAAAACCACTCTAATGATGACAGTGAGATCAGTGTGTGATAAATGAACCGGAGACCAAGAATGCATGACATGCAAATTTAACGTGCAACCTCAAACTTTATAACTTTAATCTCGGAACACAGGAACCCGTAATATAACAAGCATATGACACAGAGGATGAGGTGAAAGAGTTATAATCGATAATGGAATACCCCACAAATGATAATTTTGTGGTGGATCTTTGTGAAAACAATGTGGCAACACAATAGAAATATTAAGAATATTTGTGGGGTATTCTATTGGCTGAGTGGGTGGGAAAAAATATAATTATTCGAAATGCAGTAGTTGTGAGTGTGAGAGAACAAACGCAGTACTGCATGTCCCCCAACTATCAGTGTGCATTAAGGGCATTTAACACTTTCATGATGTTCAATTTTTGTTTTACATGTGTCTGAGCGAGCAGTCTGGAACATCAGATCTGAAAGAGTTCAAAGAGTCTAGCTTTACCTTTAGAGAACCACTTAGTACACATTCCATAGAGATTAATCACTTAGGTGTACATATCCAGTAGATCTAGACTCCAGCTCACATTATAATTGTTTTTGCATGCCTTTTTTGGACATCTTTCAAGTTATTTGGAGTAAAGGAATACAATGTTTTAGCCTGAAATGGTGCATTTTAGGAGCCATACGCTAGCTTAACATTACAAGCCAGGTTTCCCTGCTGCATGTATATACATGCAGTCTGTTATATTTTATTATTATTGTTATTGTTATTGAGAGTATAGCTTAATATCCCCATTATTGGGAACATGCACTTTGATTGTTGCATATAGTTTAAACCCCACTATAGTAAGTCACAGGTGATAATAATTATCAATATTATTGTCATCAAGTTAACCATGCATCTCCAGATTACACATCAAATTTGATGTACTAACTAAGTCCATACAACCCATTAATCATGACTGTTACTATTTCCATGAGGATGTTCAGGTTCAGGAAATTGATCAATTTATGACACAAAGGACACTTTGCTCAATGGTGATAGCTCTTGCAACTGTCTGATTAACACCATATACAGCTCATTACAACAACATTGACCCTTTGAAAACATAGAAGCTAAGACCCAAATGAACGATGGGAAATCTGTTAATATACGCTTTTAAAGAAGCGCAATTGTACTAAATCAAATGTTTGTTATTACAAATTGTCAATTATGTGGTGAATTCATAGAGAAAATCTATGAAAATCCATATATTACTAGTGTACCAGGTGCCATTTTGGTCTCAGCTTCTAGGTTTGATGATTTTGGAAGGGTCAATGTTTGTTCAATTACCTATATAATGCCACAATAGGACCGACCCTTAAGCCCATGAAATTCCATGAAATTGTAATAGTTATGATTAGGATGAGTAACTCAATTAAAATCTGTTTCAACTAACAAGAGTATCTCTTTACTTGCTGTCGAAGACTAGTGCTCATTAGTGCCAAATACCATTGGTGTTCAGTACACACGCACACACACACATCTATATGCCTCACATAAAGACTGTACTAAGTGATGGCTTGTGCCAATAATTGGTTAATTATTAACCCTAGTTTTGAGTCAATACACATACATGTCAAGTATGATATTCCTCAGGGGAAGTGTGGGCTTGTCTTTATTTAAGTACCTTTCAGTACTTCTTTTGAGTGCACAAACACACTCCTCAAGTTTGACATCCCTGCTATGAAGTGATGGGTTGTCTGCATTGAAGTGCCTATTAGCACTAGTTTCAAGCGCACAAACACGCAAACATAAGTCGAGTACAATATCCCTCAAAAGAAGTGATAGCTCTTCTTCCTTCTATTGGCAATTACGACTAGTAATGAGTGCACACTTGTACAATGTCAAGGTCGATGGCACTAACATCTAGTTCACTTCACCTTACAACAAGTTTGTCCCGTTACTTCTATGTAGTACAAATAACACTTAGTGTGGGTTTTTTGACTACTTGCTTAAAGTCCACTCTGCACTTGTTTTAAGTTCAAACATGATACTCAATTTAAGTTGCCACCCCTTACATTGAGTTTGTGTTTAAGTGGTAAGTCCACTTACCGTGTGGACCTAGCTTCAAGTGATTTCCACTTAAATTCAGAAATTTTGCACTTGATCTAAGTGAACACTTTTTGCAGTGTTTCATCGTAGTGGTGCTGACAAAGGTATTCGTTCAACGGGATTTGCCTACTTCTGTGAATTTCTTCATTGTTTTTTCTTAAAATACCCGTACAATTATGTGATGACTGCCTTGTTTTTGCAAAATAGCACAGCATTGCTACAGGCACCGAGAGAGAAGACGACCTAAGTGAAGTAGTGCTGTCGTCAATTTACGATGGCAACGATTGATCACTTGTTTGTTTTCGTTGTGTGCAAGAATAATTTTTCTTGTGCAAGATATATGTTATATAAAATTTATATAACTCGTTGTTACATAAGTATTAGGCCTAAGTATTGAGTCCTACGGCTAAGTTTTGAGATTTTATCGACAGTATAGTTGATGAAAAGTCGCTTGAGTGTTATTTACTACGATTGAACAAGCGAGTTGAATTGACATTTTTTGTCGAAAAAATTCGCTTTCGTTCTTGTTGACACCAAACTAAGAAAGGTTGTAGACAGTGAAAAGACTCATTGTAGGTTTTTGAAATTTTTATTGACTCATTATCGTTTATTTATTGTTTAAAGTTACTTTTTTCTAAATGTAAAATGAATAAAAAACGCCGGCTGAAGTGTAGTTTAGGGTGAGACTCCGCTGACCAGTACAACAGAGTGATCGAAAACGTATTTCCGCGGTGGCTATTCACTCCGTTTTATATCTGCCCATCCTGGTGTGGTGTGATTTGGGTGTCCTGTGTAGTAAGCGGAAATCTGAGTAAAGCAGAGAAACGGCCAATCACAGTCCAGTATTTAGTGGGCAGCCATCTTTGGCGAACAGTACAAGAAATCAATGCCGAAAACTTAAGCATTTCGCTCAGAATTACTCCTTTAATAATGTCTTACAACGACGAAAAACCTTCAGCCGGACCTGATGTCTCCGAGACCACCATTGGAGGACTATTTTCCGTGGATTTTAAGAAGTAAATAGCAATTCTTTTTGTGGAAACTTTCATCTTCAGTGTTAATTATCACGAGATAGGAATGAGGGTAGTATGGCTATATTTACTGACCTTGTTCTTTGCTGTGATTCATAGGCATGATGATTTAAAGTCCATGCTTGACAGCTCTAAAGACAATCTAAAGCTTGATGCCATGAAACGAATCATATCTGTAAGTGTATTAAATCGTATAATCTTAGTCAGAATCAACTGTCTTGGAACAGCTTTTCTGCTAACGTGGCACAGATGTTAACAATACTTTTGTTTTGTTGAACAGTTAATGGCTACCGGGAAGGACATGTCAGAGCTTTTTCCTCCAGTGGTCAAAAATGTTGCTTCGAAAAATGTTGAGGTAAGAGTTGGATCGTACAGGTAGCTACAACATGGCGATTCAGAGGATGGCGATTGGATATATCCCTTGGTGGTTATTTAAGCTTACTGCACGTACAAATTTGTCGTGTTTTTAGTTGAAATGTTTTAGAGAATTCATCTTTAGCCATTTATTACTACTGTATTGATACTTTAGTATGATATAACCTGGGCATAATTACTGATTACAGGTAATAATCAGTGCATTTCTCAACAAGGTCTCTTAATTACATGATTGAATATTTTAAAATGAAAGTAATAGCTAGTGAATAAGAGCAGATTTTGTATCAGTGTGAAATTTATCATGCCATGACATAATCGTGTCCGTGCTGTGCTGTCTATAGAAACATTCAAAATTGTGGCCATAACCAATCCTTGACTGTGCTATGCTGTTTTCACAGTCATACGAATTCTAATCCACTTCTGTTTGCTGTTAAGCACATTCTCCACTCATTGCGGAAAGCACTCACTGTGATCATTTTTACTTTCTGTGAAATTTTGAACAATAGATTTTATTCTGAACGAGTACTCGCTGGCTCGCTGCAAGTAATTTCTGCGATGAGTGGAGAATGGCCTTTAGTTACTGCACAGCATACCATACTGTTAAAGATATTGATGAAGACTATTGATTTACAGTTGAAACATCTGGAACTCATAACCTGTAAAAGTCAGAGACAAAAAGTATAATTATAATTTAGTATGGATCCTGACTGCAAGTTCAACATTTTTAAAGTCATACCAGTTGTTGGTTTGTTATTTGATTTCAGCTGAAAAAGTTGGTGTATGTGTACTTGGTCAGGTATGCTGAAGAGCAGCAAGACTTGGCATTATTGTCAATAAGTACTTTTCAGAGAGCTCTCAAGGTATTGTTAGTTATATGACTGTAAAAAAGTCTGTGCTTTGTCATTCCATGTTGCCCCATTGTTTTTATTGGTTATATTGAGGTCTTAAATGTAAGTAGCAGACTTGGTATCACATTTATCACATAGGTAAGATGGAAGACGATGATGAGAAGTACATAGTTACATGTACGCTTAGTCTGCATGTGTAGTGCTTGTGATTATGCTTGAGTGGCTAGTGTGATTTCATTCATGTAAATTATCTTATAATATTTTCAGGATCCCAATCAACTGATCCGTGGCAGTGCACTTAGAGTTCTATCAAGTATCAGAGTACCTGTTATTGCTCCAATACTCATGTTGTCTATTAAAGAAGTATGTCATAATTTTGATTTTATTTTTTTTTTTTTTTTTTTTTTTGGTAAATAAGGCCCAGTTAAAATGTAGCACTTCACGTAATGTAAATGAAATGACTAGAAACACCTTGTTTGCATTCAGTTATGTATGACAGAAGCATGGTGATTAAATTGAGCCTTAGAAGTGGCTGTAATGTCTTTGTGTTTGCTTGCAAATAAAACTATTGACATAGGTATGTCAATGTTCTGTAAATATATGTAATAAGCTAACTGAATGTATACCATTTGTAATAGGGTGTGGTTGACATGTCACCATTTGTAAGGAAAACAGCAGCACATGCAATCCCTAAACTGTACAGGTATAAATAACCTGGTTAATTAATCATTTATAGCCAAGAATTCTGTTTTGAGACTATAGTCTGTGCTATCAGTAGTTCATTTGTGTTATGCATGTAATTGTCAGTGCGCTTTCTTTTTCTATTTGAAGTTTGGATCCTGACCATAAAGATTGTCTTATTGAAGTGATTGAGAAATTGTTGAAAGACAAAACAACTGTAAGTAAATAAACAGTGATTCATTTTTTGTTCTTTTGCTTCTAAATCATTTATTCATTCATACACACATTGGTTTGTTCATTCATTCATTCATTCATTCATTCAAAGTATGTTTGTTCATTTTCTCATTCGTACTTTAAGTGCATTTCATTCACTTATTTCTCTCTTCATTTGTATTAATTCACATTCTATTTACTATTGTATTCTAGCTTGTTGCTGGTAGTGCTGTAATGGCTTTTGAAGAAGTCTGTCCTGACAGAATTGATCTCATTCACAAGAACTTCCGTAAACTGTGTAACTTGTTGATTGACATAGATGAATGGGGACAAGTAGCTGTGATACACATGTTAACAAGATATGCACGTACACAATTCCTAGACCCCAACAAAGAGGTATACATGTAGTTATCTTATACCAAGAATTTTCAACAACTTGGTGTTGTCATTTTGTTTGAAGAAGAACAATTAATTATTAAGTGTCTTCTGCTAAAATCAGGTATTGGTGGGAGGGGGTCAATAGAAATAGTTATGAGACAATGATCTGCCAAATGTAAAGAAATTCAAAAGAAGCTACGTGTATAGTTAAATTCTAATAAAACTTTTGGCTGGTTACTAGTCACTGATCTTTATACATATTATCTCATCTTGATTCTGTGTATGTAGGAAGTGAATATGACCATAATTGTAAACTATACAAAGTACAGTCTATTTTTGCAAAAGGCCATTGGCAGGGCATTTAATAATGTTTTTGGTAGCTTGTTATCTTCTTGTGATTTATTTATTTTATAGTTATAGTCTGTACTAAGTCTTTAGTGAATGATATCATTACAGGAGCAAACTAAAGTTGAGGAAGAGTTTTATGAAAAGTCTGCAAGTAGTAATGATGATGATGATGAAGAAGAAGAGGAAGAAAAAGAAAAGAAAGAGAATAAAAATGTGTACATCATGGATCCAGATCACAGATTGTTGTTAAGAACATGTAAACCTTTACTACAAAGTAGAAATGCTTCGGTAAGTTTGGTAGAACTGTAAGCCAGAGCCATCTGATAATGAGCTTTTAGCTTTTTTAGCTTTTACTTTGACAAATATTGTTACTTCAATAAATTTTTCACTGTATATATATGTATATAGTATACAAAATCCTTGTTGTAAACATACTGTGCCGTAACCATGCTGTTTTCATAGTCATACAATAACTGCTTCTACTGACAACCTGTTTATTATAATTGCACAATGATTGTAAACTCTTAATGTGTTTTAGGTTGTGATGGCTGTAGCAAGGTTATACCATCACTGTGCCCCTGCAGGCGAAGTAACTATAGTAGCAAGGGCATTGGTTAGACTTTTAAGAAGTCACAGGTATAATAACATCACTGATTAATAAGCCCAGCAAATAATGATGTTTTGACCCCCTCTCTATACCAGCGAGAATCCTTTTTGAGTAGTGTTGTTCACTAATAAAAACTAGTTAATATATAAAGGTTCTTGAAAAGAATTCTTGTCCGGGGTCAAAACATCATCGTGCTTGAGACTTACAGTATTAGTTCAGTATTGTATTTTGACATGACTTGGTGTGGAGTGGATGGTTACTCATCTTTATACTTGTTACCTATGACTGTAAAGACAACCATCTAGGCTACACCATCACCGATGAAGGCTAGCAGTTACAGTCAAAGTGTCCATTTGTTCCGCCCGGTTGGCTCAGTTGGTTGAGCGTCGGTCTCTCGTGCGGGAGGTCGGGGTTCAATTCCCGGCCGGACCAACACTCAGGGTCTTTAAATAATTGAGGAGAAGGTGCTGCCTTTGTAATAATATCTGCAAATGGTTTAGACCTTTACTGTGGCGCGAATGGCCATGTTAAATAGGCCCTGTCTCCCATCCCTTCCTAACCCAGCATTGGAGGGACGTAAAAGAACCACTGAGGACGTAATAAAACCTGGCAGTGACCACCCTCAGTGTCTACTTCATACTGTCCTAACTACTAACAAACTCTAAGCGCATTTGATTATATTCATATAGATATTTGCGCTATATAAATGCAAATCATTATTATTATCATTTTGAAAATGACCATAATATTGAATAAATATCATGTGGTATCTCATGTATGATGAATAACATCTTTATTTCTTCCTTCAGGGAGGTCCAGTCTGTTGTACTCAGTAATATTGCAACAATGTCATCAACAAGAAAGGTAAGCATGGTAAAAGTTATTGCCAAATTTTCAGGTAACCAAGTTTCACTTTCATGCTTTAGTCAAGGCTTCTGATAGGATGCAGAAAAATATCAAACATTTGCAGAAATTTCAAGAATATTACTGTATGCAGAAAAAATTGCAGATTATGTGGAAAAATATCAAATTATGAGGAAATTTCAAACTCTCAAATGGGCCTTTTCAACATGTTTATGTAAGTTGTTAATTTGTGCCAGAAATAATAACAACCAAAAAACTAAGGCATTAACTAAAGTTACTTTTCCAGTAAAACTGAGTCAAACAAACTGTTTTTGTGCAAAGAGATCAAGATTAACATTCTGCATTGTTCTTCTATAATACAAGATGATGGAGTAAACTAGTGTCCAGTCACTTCACAGGCATGTACAAAGAATACCTGGTTGCTTTTGCTTCAGAAAAATCAATATTTCAAACAAAGTACCATTTCATGTGATTTCCCTTTAATTTCTGGAAGAAGAAAATTGTTCCAAACTAATGCAAATCTTTGAATTTTATCTTTATAAAGAAGGAACATGGCAATGTTAGTAATGATATCAAACAAGTTCCATTATTATGCAGAAAATCCTCTTAGAATGCAGAAGATGTGGACTTTACAGTAGGATGCAAATCTGCATCCTAGCAGAAGCAATGATTAGTGCTGCAGTATTCATTTTTGTTGATAGATTGTTTTTCTTTCAGGGTCTTTATGAACCTTACTTGAAAAGCTTTTTTGTGCATTCTAATGATCCAACCCACATACGTTTACTTAAGGTAAAGATTATGATTTCATGATTGTAATCAGTTATCTGATATTAGAGACCTTAAGCAACGAAGACAGCAACGAGGACGACAACGGCATAAGACAATGGCCTTAATTACAAAATACAATAAATGCACGTGCAAATGAGCAGGGCTGTAAGGAAATCAACCGTATTCTGCAAAACTACAACGTGAAAAGTCCAGATTTCACGCTCTGTAGAGAACGGAACTTGAGGACGCAAACCAGTTTATTTTCCATTCGCTCAGAAACTCTCTCTTTCATTTTCTTTTATTTCAAAACTCTGGTCGGAATGGTAATTCAAATTAAATAAGCGAAAAAAATTGCAGTAAATATTGCGCTTGAATACGTTTTGACGTCCCGTTGTCCCTGCCGTCGTTGTCGTGGTTGCTTAAGGTCCCTATTCAATCCTGAAAACCTTTTTCTTCTATAGCTTGAGATTCTAACCAATGTTGCTGGAGAAACAAGTATTGGGACAATATTACGAGAGTTTCAGGTAAGACTTTTCTTGGATTTTATCAACCAGTGTTGTCAACACAACTATGAATGCCTACTTTCAACACCTCTATTGCCTATAAATACATCCTCGGGGACCCAGGGCGAAAGGGGAGGGGGAGGGGGAGGGAAAGGACCAGAGGGGGAGGGGGAGGGGGAGGGGGAGGGGGAAGGAAAGGAAAAGGGGAAAAGGACGCCCTGGGCATTTGACTACCCCAAACCATTTCCAACGGCAAAACTTAATCCTATTAGGGATATCCCCCATAAACAAGGTCATATAACAAAAATATCTGGCACATCTCAATTATCGCTTGGATGCTATGACAGTTTAACATGTTTGTGTGTCAAGTTCTGCACACCGAGATCAGGCAAGATTTGGTATTAAAGTCAAAATTTTCCCGAATCCTGTGGGCAGCTCTGCAAACACATCTTGTTTCTGAATAATTTTCGATACAACCAGCTTCTATTCCTGTTTAAGGTTTTCGCGTGTCCGCTCACTTTGTTTAAGAGGTGTTGCAATGCGTGGGGTCAACTTGTTTACTTGTAATTTTAGACGAATCGAGCTCAACCGCACAAACGCTTCTGATTGGCCTCATTATAATTAAATTATAATGAGGCCAATCAGAGAGAGGATTAAGTTTTGCCGTTGGAAATGGTTTGGGGTAGTCAAATGCCCAGGGCGTCCTTTTCCTCTTTTCCTTTCCTAACCCCTCCCCCTCCCCTTTCGCCCTGGGTCCCCAAGGATGCTATAAATAGCATTTGTAGCTCTTTTATTGTCTTGGTGTGCCCATTATATCCAAACCTTATACCATTTTACTGTCAGTAATATTATATAAACTCAAGGTAGTTAAGGCCTGGGTCAGGGGCTAAATTGAGTGAATTATGTTTTTTGTGTTGTAGCAAGAATTTTAAACCAGAAATAATGATATTCGTCACAACATTAGATATTCATAAGACAATGAGCCTTAAGTGCTAAGTTTGTGATTTCAGTGGTCACGTGACCAGATAGGTCGTTTATTGTAACAAAATGTTTGAAAATTTTCCGCACTTGAGTATTAGCAAAAATAAAACGCAAATGCTTGAAATGAGTTCTCTTAAGTAAGTCTATTTCATTTTGATTAGAGAACATGACTATCGACTTTCATTAAGGCGATTTTCAGCAAAACAGGTCACGTGACCAAAACTCAAAATAATACTTTGCTTAATATATCCCAGCCAATTGTCAAAAGTCCAGATGTCTACACAAAACTATTTAGGATTAAACCTTCTTTATGCATTAGAGGTGTTATTTCAATCTGTTTTTTAAGTGAAATTGAATTGCGGATTCAAGAAAAACAAAGTTTCGTCGTAATTGGTCACATGACTACCCTATATCCAAAACACTAAGTTAAGGTCACTCAACTAGTTATTATTTAACATTGTGCCAAGTGAAATAAGTTTTGTATTGTTATATCTTACATAGCAGAACAAAAACTTTCCAAGGTCAAACAAGGTCAAACCCAGGCCTTAACTACCTTGAGAATAGCATATATTATGCTTTGACGGTCATAGAGTATGCCTAATATATCCAAACCTTATGCCATTCTACCATAATATATAACAAAACTTAGCCAAACACCTGATTATTACATTTGTTTGTGACGTGTCTTTGTTTTTATAGTGATTGTGTATTTGTTTGTAGAGCTATATAAACAGTGCTGATAAACAGTTTGTGGCCTCCACTATACAAGCAATTGGGAGATGTGCCTCCAACATTTCTGAGGTTACAGAAACTTGCCTAGCAGGACTTGTAAGACTCTTGTCCAACAGAGATGGTATGCCATGTGTAATCTTTATGTTTTTTCCTTATAGATTTGATTATTAAGTAGTTGTTATTAGGCAGTGGTCTGTGATATTAGCTAGTGCTTTTATTATAGCCCTAATAGCTCAGACTTTTCCAAGACATGATCATGTGACAGTATTCATTTGTTATGATATCACAGAGGTAGTGGTTGCAGAGAGTGTTGTGGTTATAAAGAAACTATTACAACTCAAGGTAAGATTTCAAACTCATTCATTGTTTGTTTGTTTGTTTGTTTTTATCACTTTTAAAAGTCTAACATGATTAGTAGTGTCTTGTCTCAGTCCAATTGACTATATTGTTTGATTATTTTGATTGTACAGCCTAAAGGAATATCAGACATTATTGAGCATATGGCAAAACTTCTTGACACCATTACTGTAAGTACGGTATTAACTAACACAGTTTTTACCTGAGTGTGAAATGAATTGCACCATGCTGTGACCATATCATTGTCGTAGTGCCTATAAAACACGTTAAATTCCTGACATAGCTGTGCAGTGACCATACCATTTTCACAGTCATAAGAAAACTGTTGTATGTAGTGTACATGTAGTAAAAATATAGTGTGAACCAGACAAGTTTAAGCAATGTTTTGATTTCAGGTTCCCATGGCAAGAGCCAGTATACTGTGGTTACTGGGTGAATATGCTGAAAAAGTTCCTAAAATTGCACCTGATGTACTGAGAAAAGCTGCCAAAACTTTTAATACAGAAGTATGTTATAATAGTAAATGTACTTTGTATTGTTCAGTACTAATCATAGAAAGTTTCTTAAGTACAACATTTTTTATGTACGTTCAAAGGATAATATTGGATACAATCTCATATTTATTGTGTCTTTTTTTTCTAAGTAATAAAGTTTCATGTATTTTTTCTTATCAGGAAGACATTGTTAAACTACAAATTATGAGCTTAGGAACTAAACTGAGCATAACCAATCCTAAACAGGTAAAGTTAAAGTCTTGTACTGTATCATCACTGTAGACTTCAAACCATACGTCAAAAGGCCCACAAGCATAATGCTAATTTTCTTGTTCTGCATTATGTGTCCACCCATAACAGTTGCATGCAACAATTGCAGCTTTAGGCTCAGACAAGTACTACTGCTGCAACTTTTTTTTGCAACACTGCAGGGGTGGACACATCCATTGTGCAACTGTGTTGCATGGCATCTTGAGGAAAAGTTCCATTGTGTATCATTTCTGGGTCTACTGGGATAAAAATTGGTGAAAATTGGAAACTGATTATTTCTATAAATATGAAGATTAATATAGTTAAATAACTAGCTAATCTCCAACAAGAAATCTATATATAAGCTTGTTATCGCAGAGAAATGTTGGTTTAAAACCTAAAAGAACAATAGAGTTGAGTAAATTAATGATGTCATAATAACACCATTTGCTCACAACAGCTAAAAACCTTGACAATTCTCTTGTGGATGTAAAGAAATTGTTGCTTCAAAGTGATTATTGCCACTGTATACACCTATTTCAAAAAAGGTTGTCACCGGTATGAGCAATAGGTAATAGGTCATTCCAAGACCGCAAAGCACTATTGATTTCTAATTGATTTACATATGAATTGCCAAATATTTGATGGAAGAGTGTAAAGAAAGATTTAGGATGGCTTAATTAAGAAACCAATAGTGCTTTGCGGTCTTGGAATGACATATTACCTATCGCCTATCGCTCTTAGCGGTGACAAACTTTATTGAAATAGGTGTACATAGGTTTTACTAAGTTTCAAGTCATTTTCAATTTTCATAGATTTTGATCCAAGTGCTGCTTTAAAGTAGTGGTACTGGAATAGTCCATCTGGTGGTATTTCTTACTACCATATACCCATTGACTGCCAATTGCAATGACACTTGAGTACCTTGAGTACCCGTCATTAAAACTCATTAACTGTGCCAATTGCAATGACACTTGAGTACCTTGAGTACCAATCATTAAAACTCATTAACTGTTCTCCACAGACAAAAGCCCTTTGTCAGTATGTCTTAAACTTAGCCAAATATGATCAGAACTATGATGTGAGGGACAGAGCAAGATTCCTGCGACAGCTTGTATTGCCTGCTGAAGCTGTAAGTATACCATCATTACCCAGTTATAAACTGGGCTTCATCTATAGCTGGGTATTGAAATCAAAGCCCAACTTTGGGTCTTTCTTCATATACCAGTGTGGACACATATATTCTATTTTAGCTTTGTTCTATAATTGTTCTCACTTGTTTGTCTATTGAATTATATGAACTGTGTCTTGTACACAGAGTGCAACTGATTTCATTTTATCTCTGTCATGTTTTAGTCAGGACATCTTCACAAACACATCAAGAAAATCTTCTTGGCATCCAAACCACCACCAGTTATTGAATCAGTCTTCAAAGGTCAGTAACCATGACATGGTACACCATAGTTATGGAATAGATCACTAATTACAAAATCACTCATTAACACTTCACTGTTGTTACAGATCGTCAAGGATTTCAATTAGGTTCATTATCACACATGATAAATGCTAAGGCAATTGATTACAGAGAACTTCCTGGTTTCCCTGAAACAGCACCAGACCCTTCAGTCAGAAATGTTGAGGTTAGCACAATGAACAATTACTCACTAGTCTAGTTAACGGTGATAATATGTTGACAAATTATTGATTGGATTTCTCTATATTATCAGTTGGTCATTGTTAGAATGTTGTGTTGGTATCAGGATGCCAGTAGGTTGGTAGGACGCCAGTAGGTTGGTAGTGGTGGTGGGGTGTCAGTAGATTGTTGGTAAAGTGTCAGGTTGTTGGTAGGTTGTCAGTAGGTTGTTGGTAGGGTGTCAGTAGGTTGTTGGTAGGGTGTCAGTAGGTTGTTGATAGGGTGTCAGTAGATTGTTGGTAGGGTGTCAGTAGGTTGTTGGTAGGGTGTCAGTAGGTTGTTGGTAGGATGTCAGTAGGTTGTTGGTAGGTTGTCAGTAGGTTGTTGGTAAAGTGTCAGTAGGTTGTTGGTAGGGTGTCAGTAGGTTGTTGATAGGGTGTCAGTAGATTGTTGGTAGGGTGTCAATAGGCTGTTGGTAGGGTGTCAGTAGGTTGTTGGTAAAGTGTCAGTAGGTTGTTGGTAAAGTGTCAGTATGTTGTTGGTAGGGTATCAGTAGGTTGTTGGTAAAGTGTCAGTAGGTTGTTGGTAGGGTGTCAGTAGGTTGTTGGTAAAGTATTAGTAGGTTGGTAAAGTGTCAGTAGGTTGTTGGTAGGGTGTCAGTAGGTTGTTGGTAGGGTGTCAGTAGGTTGTTGGTAGGGTGTCAGTAGGTTGTTGGTAGGGTGTCAGTAGGTTGTTGGTAGGGTGTCAGTAGGTTGTTGGTAGGGTGTCAGTAGGTTGTTGGTAGGGTGTCAGTAGGTTGTTGGTAAAGTGTCAGTAGGTTGTTGGTAGGGTGTCAGTAGATTGTTGGTAGGGTGTCAGTAGGTTGTTGGTAAAGTGTCAGCAGGTTGTTGGTAGGGTGTCAGTAGGTGTTGGTAAAGTGTCAGCAGGTTGTTGGTAGGGTGTCAGTAGGTTGTTGATAGGGTGTCAGTAGGTTGTTGGTAAAGTGTCAGGTTGTTGGTGGTGTGTTGATGAACAAACAGTTTGCTGTTAGTTGGTTAGCATTTATTGTAATTCTTATTTTTGTTTTCAGGTTGAACCAGTATGGCAATCAACAACTAGCAAGAACAAGAAAAAGAATAAGAAAAAATCGTTTTACTCTGAATCAGAATCAGGTGAGTACTAAAAGTGTTTGTATTCATTGAATCAAGTCACCTTTCTAATAACAAAGGAGGTTTCACTGGTAGTGAACACTCATAATGTAAAGAGTCGGCACTACATGGACCTTACTAATGTGATATAATATAAGAACTGCTCTGATCAGGGGGTTCATTAAGATTTGAAGGGCATCTGGCTTTGACAGCCAGGCAATGCTACACACAGTTGATGTAGAACTTGATTAGTTTGCTTCCTCAAGACAGCCATTTAAAACTCAGCAAAGTTTTGTTCACAGTCAATCAATTTAGCCAGTGCAGCCCTTAATGAACCAACTGTCTGATGTGCTGCTACATGATAAAAAAAATATTGTGTTTTTGTTCTTGGTTTTATCAATTACCATCCTTTGGTTCTTGTTTCTTTGTAGAAGAATCTTCCTCTGAGTCTGAAAGTGGATCAGAGTCTGAAAGGGGTTCAGAGAGTGAAAGTGGCTCTGAGAGTGAAGAAGAATCAGAAAGTGAAAGTAAATCAGAGTCTGAGGAAAGCGGTAAGTTACAAGCTTGGTACATTTGGTATTATATTAAAAGTATTTACTTATAATATATAATTCTTCAGTTCCTCTAGCCAGGTAGAATAAAACAAGGGTTCCCCTGTTGTCATTGTCAAAGGGACAGAAGTGCTTAAAATATTAAAATAGGCAAATTCCTGTCATGATAATATTGCAGTTTCAGTGATTATGTAATTATTTGAACTTTTCCAACCCTCTGCATTTCAATTTGATTCCGTGATTAATGATCTCTTTAATTTTTGAATCTCTTGCAAAGTGGTATTTACAATAATGAAGGCACATATTTAATCAAATCATATCTATGATTTACCATTTCTGTTTTTTAGGTTCAGCGTCAGGCTCAGAAGCCAGCAAGAAAGAAAGTGATGAGGAGGAGGAACAATCTGAAGAATCAGAGTCAGAAAGTCAGGAATCCTCAGATAGTGAATCAGAAGATGAAGTACCACAAAAGGTTTGAACCAATAGAAATTCTTTTCACACTATGTTGTACTGTGTGAACAGGGGTCTCCTTTCTAGTTATATATAGGAAGGACATTTATGAAACAGAATACTGTACTTATTAATTGTAGAGACATTGTTTTCATGGTCCATCTGTTATCTGCTACAGTATGACTGAAGTATATTTTCAACCATCTTTTGTTGGTGGTTTTTTATTTTTGGTCTGCCTTCTGCAATAGAATTTGAGATATGGTTATTATTTCTTCAAGGTTTCTCCACCAAAACCCAGTAAAACCAAGAAAGAGACCAAGAAAGAGACCAAGAAAGAGACCACTCAGGACAAGAAACCAGCAGATCAGCTATTGATATTTGATGACTGTGAGTACACTTAGATGATATGGCGATGATGATGATGACGATGATGATGATGATTAGAATGATTAGATATGATGTAGCCTGGGTTATCCCTTGTCATGAAGGCAACAAAGTCATAGCAAAATGTTTTATTACTCAACATTGTTGTGTGTACTTTCCCTGAAGATGGATCATGATTTGAAATCTTGGAGTAACAAAGTATTTTGACATAAAGTCGTAGCTGATTAACATACATGTAGCTTTAGCAATGTGTATTGATACTAAACTTGTTTTTTGTTTTCAGTGATGGGTCCCAGTACAACATCCCCTGCACAAAACCAAACCTCTATTTTATCACCAGCACTAGCAGCTGACCTAGAACAACTGTCGATAGGAAATAATGAAATCAAATCACCACCACCACTGTCTGTATGTATTACACATTGATTTCATCACTACATTACACAGTTTTAAAATTATTTCCAAATTTTGCTGATAGGTAACCAATCGTTTTTCACAAGTCAAATCCTATGAACTACTACACAGAATGACTGGCAATGGTCTTGGTGCAACGTATAGCTTCACACGTACTCCCTGTATCTACTCTACTACAATGGTATCGGTAGAGTTAACCTTTACTAATACTGGTGACATGCCAGTAGAAGGGATTCACATAGATAACAAGGTACATTACTATGTTGTACTACACACACGTACTCCCTGTACCTACTCTTACTACTACCATGGTATCGGTAGAGTCAACCTTTACTAATACTGGTGACATGCCAATAGAAGGGATTCACATAGATAACAAGGTAGATTACTGAGAAAGAAGGAAAGAAAGAAAGGAATGAAAGAAAGAAATGCTGCAAACTGACTGATGGCAACATGCAAAGAATAGTTCTAGGAAAACAAACAAACATCAATGAAAGCAAAAGAAGCTTATATTGATCCACTTGTGGCTATGTGAAGCATTATTAATATCTATGTGTTATTGTGAGGGGATATAATATGCAAATATGTCACTCAATCTTTCACTATAATGTTAGCATGTTGATATATGACAGCACATTTTGAAATAAAAACATGTCTGTCTGTTGTTCAATACTGTATATCACAAAGGTATATATTGTACCCACAAACTGTTCACCATAGGGCCCATTTGATTAAAAGACAGTATATTGTCCATTGATAAGTTACTTATGATAGCACAATGCTGAGCTGCTTGTAGTTTTGTCTCATGTAATGTGTATTTTAATGTTGTCTTTCACAGAATTTAGGCTCAGGATTAAAAATGCAAGAATTTCAAGAAATCGGTGAGAGTACTACTCTTGTGTTCAGAATTTTAATGAATGTCTTAATAATATTTCACTGTTCTAAGAGCAAGATGGGTAGCTGAGATGGTTAATGCAGGTCCCACTAAGCAAGTAGGGGTATAGAATGGTAAAATCCGAGCCTCCCGAGCCTGCGAGCCCCTTGTTTTAAAATCCGAGCCCGCTTTCAACATGCAAAATCCGAAATCCGAGCTTCCGACCCCAGCATTTGAAAATTCCGAGATTCCGAGCCTAATATCTTGAAACTCCGAGCCTCCGAGCCTCTACAAAAATCAAATCCGAGCTTTGCGAGCCTCTTTATTTTTTAGACACCATTCTATACCCCTGCAAGTGGTTAATCATTAGATTCCATCATCATTTATTTTTTACACCCTTATTTAACTGCCCTCTAATCTACTGAATGGAGCATCTCATTGAAGGGAGTGAGTTGAGAGTGTACTGTCTGTCCCGTAGAAGATCACCTTTGGATAAATGGGTATAGATATTAAATTTTATATTCCTCAATGAACAATGTATGTACAATATTTACCCCTTCTTTCCAGTCTTCTATTGAAGTAGTGGTGATTGGTTTTTCTCTGACTAAAAGAACAACTGCTTTTTATTACAGGCACTTGGCTAGAACACATTGTTCATTCACTTCTATTATTTATCACTGTTGTAGGTTCCCTTGCTCCAGGTCAATCTATTTCAGTATCAATAGGAATTAACTTTAATGACACTACACAACCTGCAAAATTCAGTATAAGGTATGTAGGATATACTAGAGTGGTTTTATTTAAGGTTTGCAGTGTCACCTTGGAAAAAAAGCTTGCATTTTGTCACAATTCATCATTGGCAAAACAACAAATTCTATATCATTTGAAAGCTGTTAAAATGTAGATCATGATACATTTGAATTTGCTTTGAGAGCATTGATAATGTTGATGAGATTTTAAACAAAACCATAGGACGAGATATAAGAACAAAGCAAATTGATAATTTTCAAAAACGTTTTTCGCTGTTCAATTTTAACTTAAATGTCCAGCAAAACATTTGGTGTCAGGTTTTTGTGTGTTTTCTTTTTTTTTTTTTTTTTTTCTTTTTTTTTTTTTTTTTTTTTTTTTTTTTTTTTTTTTTTTTTTTTTTTTTTTTTTTTTTTTTTTTTTTTTTTTTTTTTTTTTTTTTTTTTTTTTTTTTTTTTTTTTTTTTTTTTTTTTTTTTTTTTTTTTTTTTTTTTTTTTTTTTTTTTTTTTTTTTTTTTTTTTTTTTTTTTTTTTTTTTTTTTTTTTTTTTTTTTTTTTTTTTTTTTTTTTTTTTTTTTTGTTTTTTTTGTTTTTTTCATATGTTACATTTTGTAGATTTTTTCCTGTGGCTGTAGTTGAAAAATATGCTATTTTTTCTCAAAAATTTGGACAAAATGAATCATAAAAACAAAATGCACACAATAAATAGAAATGCTGACACCATTTTGCTGAACATTTATCTAAGCATCAAACAGTCAAAAAAGCATCAATGGTAGTAAAAATAGTATGGTAGTCATCTATTTTTCACAGGTTAAATACAATCACTTTACTACATATTATTGTTATTCATGTTGGTGCATGAATGTAAGGACTAAGCTGTATGGTTTGATACTTAATTTTTATATCATTATAATATATCATTTGTTTATAGCACTAGATCCCGTCATTTTCCTGTATCCATCAAAGCACCAGTAGGGGAGTTACTGTGTCACTGCAATATGTCAGCTAAAGAATTCCTAACTAAACAAAGTAAGTAGATGGAATTTCTACTTGGTAAATAGAATCAAGAGGGGAAGTCATTTAGAAAAAGAGTTTGTAAGATCATACTGCATTCATCAAGTGGAAGTGGCCTTGTGAAAATTGTTCATAACAGAGAAGAGAGATATGGTAGGCCAAACATGTCAAAAATATTTTATACAGGGAATACAAAATGGCCAAAGTCTTGTGTTCCTAAGCTTGCTTTTTTGTGTTTTACAACTTTACTCCCAGCATGTTTCTATCACTGTACAGAGACATTTGTTTAATTATAAAAAAAAACAAAACGATCAGGTAGTAAGTACATAGATTTCTGAGTAAGATGATGGATGATTTTGGACTTGGCAATCTTGATCATTCATATTGGTATCTCCAGGAATAGCAGAAATCTGAGCACTTTGCAATTGGAGACTTCACAACACTGGAAACCTGAGAGACAGGGTCCCAAAAATGCAAATGCTGCCAGCTGAAGAGCCAACCATTTTACATGTACTGTAACTATATTCAAAGTTGTAATTAATAACTAACTTGGTTATATACTTCAGGTAAATTAAGAGGAATGAATGAAAGTTCATTATCCTTGGACATTCCAGCAAGCTCCTGCTCTGGACAACAAGTCTGTTCAAAAGTACAGGAAGCAGCATGTGTGACACCAGTAGAAGGTCTAGAAGAAGAGAATGTCTTTGGTTTTTCAGCTAAAACTGTGTCGTCTGGTACACTGGTGTTAATTACTGTTAAAGTGGGCGAGGGTGGAAAGAGTAGTTCAGTCACAGTGAATTGTGAGAAAATGGCTATTGGTTCCATGCTTTGTAAGGAAATTCTCACTGCACTGAAATAATTTTTATTCAACAAGACTTGGTGAACCTTTGGTAGAACAAGTAATAGATTCTAAATTGTGAAGGCTTTGATCAGCCACAATTATGATTTCAGAGGTTATGAATGGTAATCTGAAACCTGTTGAGAATGCAAGACAAGGGTCTTTAAACAAAGATAAGTTCTAATATTTTCAATTTCTTGCTTGAGACTTACCTATAAAACACTTCATCAAATTTTAAGACTCAGATACATTATAAATGCTGCTAAAAATATTAAATTTTTGAATTTAATTGGCAAAATACTGATTTTAAATAACCATTCATGACCTCTGAATATCATGGCTCTGTTCTTTATGATTAGACTAAAGTGTTAAACTAGGTTATGTTTTGTTTTAACAATGACTGCTAATTATTTAGTATTGCTTTACGTGTCTATAGCTAAGGTTGCATTCAAACACTCAAGTCTAAACACAATCTTAGTAAACCAACAATTCTTGGGTTCTTTATTAATACAGTATTTTACTGTCTTATTTGTTATCCTCAAAAATCAATATTTTCATGTTCTTTGACTATTATACATGTAAGTCATGCATCTGTGCATCAGTTTTTTAGCTGGAAAAGTAAGAATCAATATCATAGGTGTAAAAACTCCATAACGAGATTTTGACATCTCTGTATGACATGGGACAGATATTTTGTATGTTATATCAGCTTGTTAGCCTGTTTTTGCTTAGCTTCAATTCTCAAGTATCCATAGTTTTCTCACAGTCTCAAGTATCCATAGTTTTCCCACAGGATCTCAAACCTCCAAGATCCAAAAAAAGCCTAAGGAATGGATCATTCTATAAAATATCCATAACCCACCATTAGGAGGGGATGGGAAATTCCCAGGGGAGGGAGGGAGAGTCAGAGGAAGAACAAAGTGCATGGTTTGAATGAAAAGAAATTGGAAATTCCAGGAATGGGAGGTGTTCTCTAAATTCCATCTGTGGTGGGATATAGATATTTGGTGCTACATGTACAATGCTGCCTTGCATGCTAAGCTTGCATGTTCTTGACAACTTGTATTTCTAAGGTCCCAACAAACCTCATAACATAATCATGGATAGGATGTTTTTAGGTGCAGTAAATGATCATAAATTGTTAATGATATTTAAATTGGATAGGTTTTCTTAGTAGTACTGTACAAAAACCCAGCAGAAATGCTGATATGAAATGTTACATTATTCTTGAAAATTGTACAAAATAGAAAAGGTAATAAAGAATGGGAGATTTTATAATGATGACATCACAGGTTCTGCTTTGTCATTGCTGTGTGTTGTGGAAATGTAGTGAGGGTTCATCATCATCATTATTGCTGAAGTGGACCAGACCCACAGCACCAACACAAAGTTCTACCATTGTGCTCTCACTAGCCTGTAAAGCTGGCCCTAGGGGGAGGGAGGGGAGGGGAAGAGAAGGTGTGGAAGGCCCTGCCTGCAAGGCCAGGTATTTTAGGTTTCTACGGTCGCTGACGACCGTAAATTTTGATTGGCTGAATTCTGACAAATGATTGACAGATAAATCAAAATGCTGTGGCATTGTCTTTTAGAGTAAAAACCAGAACAACAACAAGCAGTGAAAGCTCTACTGAGTAGAAAAGATGTTCTGGGGATTCTACCAACAGACTTTGGAGGTCTTTTGAAAAAAGTAATTTTTAAGCCATAAAAGATTAAGGAAAGTTGAAAGAAACAGATATATTTGTTTGTTTGTTTGTTTGTTTTTTAATTCAAGACAAGTTGAGATACCAATTTGAATCCTAGCTCATAGCTTAACCTGGATGACAAAAGGTCAATCCAATGTTAATCCTTCCGACGTCTTCCGGCATATTTTGATTGGTCACCAAACTTTTCAAAAGTGGGCGGTTATCTAAATATGGGCCTTGCAGACAGTCTCTCCTTTCCCTTTTTAAATTTTTTCCCATTCACAATAATTCTAGAACCATTTCTAAGATTTCTATCGAAACTTCCGGTGTCTTGGTTAAGGTAGTTCCGGACACTTGCTACTGCGCATCTCCCGCGCGCATTCGAGCGCGAGCACTTTTATTAGAGAGCATTGGTATTACCGTGGGGAGTCTGGACACTAGTAAGCGAACGATTGAAAGTGAAGAAACTCTAACTTTAGTGGAGAAAAATAGCATTTTGTCATCAAAATACCGGAAAAATTTTAACTATGAAATCTTGTGTACTGTATAATGTAGGTATTCAGCCTCGAATTTTAAAATTTGATTAATATTATTTATCGAAAAAGCCGGTGAGAAAATTGCTAAAATGGTGATATTTGGAGTTCGTTTTCAGCGTATTTTTCTCTTTTCTGCTTCTCTAACTCTTGAAATAATACGGTGACCCCCTGTTTTATTCTTTTCATTTGAAGCTAGATATCGTATTCTTTCGATTTAGTGCGGAAAAAAAAAATTTTCATAGTTAAAATTGTCATAAATTTTCAACATTTTTACAACTACACACGCATATAACTCCTCCAAATTGCAAGCAATTTCGCTTCTAGAATTTAATTTTCACCTCACTTTCAAAAGATTGGATGGATTTTTTATCAAGGTATGTCTCCTAGATTCAACAACTACCGTTTAATGCAGTTTTCTGTTTTACTTTGTTAAATCCAATCGAGTAATTCGAATTTATTGACGGAATCAGATTTTCGGCAAAAACGCGCGGAAAACTGAAAAATCCCTCCTTTTTGACGCCTTATATCTCCATAACTAATACGGGGACCCCCTTCTTTTTTTTCATTATTTGAATACCCTAACAATAAACTTCAAATGACAGAATTTAAAAAAAAATTCATTGAAGATTTGGGAAGATCCGGTACTACCTTAATTACATCATTTTTCACGTTAGACGGGCATCCTGTGGTACACTCATTCAGCGTGAGACTGGAGATAGTCCAACTTGAAGAAGAAGGTTAGCAAGATGGAGAACAATTTACAGAATAATGAACAAGAAACAAACACCTCAACAGCCAGAGAAATCACACAGACTGATCACCTTAACAAACGTCTTTTGGATGCTTTTTTATCGCGTATGAATGCTACACAAAGCGATGTTCCTCGAGTTGAAAGAATCGACACGAACGACATTGGCGAACAAACAAGCAATTTGACCATTGAAGAACCCAGTCACAACCTTGTTAATGGAGATATCAACAGTTCAAACATTGAAGAACACAAAAACAAGCTTAATAATGAAGATATAAAGCCACAGAAATAGCCATCAAAACTGTTGGATCTAACGATACACTCTCTTCCTTGTTAATACTTGCAAGATGCACACAGCCTCTAGATGGAAAATGTTGGTTAGCGGACCTCAAGTCTGAGAGGGCTAGGATGAGGAATAGAAGAAGTGATCAATGGGAAGTGTATACGTTCCTTCCTTTCCCCTTTCTTTCTGCTTTCTTAACCTGACCACACACCCCACACCCTCCCCACTGAGGACAACTGCTCAAGGGTTGATGACCAACCAATCAAAGTAAAGATTATATCATGAACAGTTAATACATGGAATGTGGAATGTTCTTGCTGTGTATGAGTTCACCGAATCACCGAGTCAAATCCAAGTCCGAGTCAAATCCGAGTCCGAGTCAGAAGGCCGAGTCAAGATGAAAATATCTAAAAATTGAGCTTTAATAGCAGGCATACATTGCTAATATATCAACTCATGTTTGTCAAAAGTTTTAAGAAAGAATCAAGTAACTGACAACGACGAACTTCAACACCTCCGACGCCGCTATTTTGTGGTTACCACAGAAAGCCCAACACTGAAAACAACTGTTTGCTTGATGCGGGAAAGAACGACAAGACGGCTAGCCTCCCTGGAGCATTTAAAATGTGTCAAAGAAAGGAGCGAAACCAGCATCCTTAAGATGATTTAGAGTTTCTGTATCAATCAATCAATTAATCCGACATTGCAAGCTTGAAACATGCCGAACTAAACACAGTATTCATCATAATAGGCTCTTTGCAGCATGTTGGAATGCAGCTCAATTTGGAGGGCAACACAAAAGAATTTCAATGTCCTGTTAGCTGAAACCATTGTTTTTACCCTCCAAAATGCGCTCATTCCCACGTGCTACAAAAGGCCTATTGATGCCAGACTTTTATACGAGCGTCTAACCAGGTTTATGGACATCTAAATTGTTGGATCTGTTCAATATTCGCAACACAGCCTATTGCTTTTGCTGGCAGGCAATGTGAAATATTACATTGTAATGGGATTTCAGTTGTTCATTTTAGCTGGGAGTTTTTCAGTCTGGTGTTGCTCTGTATTTATCGATAATACGACTGAATTGATTATGCATGATGTAAAACATTAAATAGAATATAAAACTTTACTTCAGCTTATCAGATAAACATGATGTGAAATACTATCAATGTAAGTCTTCTAATCATAAATGTTATTTTTTTATCTTGACTCAGCCTTTTTGACTCGGACTCGGATTTGACTCGGACTCAGATTTGACTCGGAAAATGAATTTACTCTGCTGTGTATGAAAGAAAAATAGCCATATTTACAAACATTATATACACTAGATGTTGGTTAGAGCAAGATGATCCAAATGTTACTAAATGCAATTATCTCTATATGTAAATCTACCAGCCCACTTGGCCCAGCTGCTTGGCTCGATCAGTCAGTACTATTTGTAAGCAGCTGTACTCTCTATTTACCAAACAGATTGCATTTTTCTGTGCATCTGTATTCCAGTAGATGCACAGATGATGTTAAAATGTGGTGAGAACAAAAAGCACACCAGGAGATGAAGTCATGCAGAGAGACAGTTTCACCACATTTTGAGGTCCTCTGTGCGTTTATTAGCATGTATTAGAGTACAGGCCCATGGAAAAATGAAATCTATTTGTTTAATAGTATTCATAAAAACATTTCAACCAATCAGAGCACACGTAAGATTAAATGACATCATCTATTAACATGTACTGCAATCACACGCAGTTGTTGACCAATCAGAGCATGCATTATATACCAATAATTATTATATGCCATTAAATATTTATCAGTTAGGCAGCAGAAAGTCATGGGCCCATGGCATTATAGATGCATGGGAGAAAATATAAAGAACAATTAACAAACATAAGAGTGGCACAAGGTGTACCCAAGTGCCAATGTACACTTTTAATGTCAATTTCAGAGTACAAATATACAGCCATTGTTGATGTTGTTTTTATGTAATAAGATTATCAACTGAAAGTATAGGTCTATAACTCATTCATTTGACAAAACACCTTTCCCAAATCACCTTTCCCAAACCAAGCTTGGGCTTCAAACATTGTATATATTTATCAAAAGTAACTTTTACTTGAAACCAGAGAGAAAATGGTAGCTTTTGATTAGAAGTTTTACCACCGTGTGCATAATTGCACATCCAGCCAGACTAAAGTCTCGATTGGGTTTTGGTCAATAGGCTATCAGGAAGCTAGCAAAGTGTACAGACATTGTATAGAAAACTCCGCCTCTGTTTTTTTGGTAGCCTATTGACCAAATTTCCAATAGAGACTTAAGTCTTGTGGGACGCGTAGTTTTGCACACGGTGGTAATGTGCAAGCTGCAAGGTTATTGAATTGGCTATTGGTATGATGCCATCATTTGACAATGTATCAGTAAGTTATTAATGCCTTCAAATCCCTAAATTTTGTACTTGCTAAAATTGGTATCCTGCGTATTCTTGATCAACCAACTTCAAAAAAAGTTGTTTGACAAGAGGTATAAACTCACCTGTAAAGGAGTATGGCTAGCTGCAAAATTACATTTTATTTATTTTTGCTTTGTATAAGGTCAGGGCAAGCTCGTAAACTGCTGGTATCCATGCAGTTTGCGCACAAACAGGCGATATAACTCATTGTTGCACACAACGACAAACGATGCATCTCTGCAACTCAATATTAGACACAACGATAAACGACGCGCCTCAGCGTTGCGCACAACGAAAAACCATGCAACCTAGTGTTACACACCACGATAAACGACGTGTCTCAGTGTTGCGCACAACGATAAACCATGCAACTCAATTTTTCGCGCATCACTAATTTCGAAAGGTGGTACTGAGGTAGAGGGTATCTAGAATTGAGGTTCATTTGTATTTTGCATAAGCAAGCGAGATAAACTATATATGACGATATATGACATTATAACACGTTTATTGATAGCCATTATTGTTATTATTATTTACTATCAACTATCAAGACGGGGCGTTTAATTCACAAAGCGTGTGTAACTTACCAAGTTCTTGTAAAATCGTATGTAAACATCTTTCCGTAAATGAATGGTAATAGGGAGCTTAAGCAGGAGACGTTTTTGTCAACGCGGACGCCACCGCAGTGTGCGTTCTTCTTCATCCGTTCGCCATCATAGATGATGTGTCCGTTTTCGTTAAGCAGAAAGTCAGTTAAGGCTTTTTCATCTTGTACCAAAAACAGCAACCTCATCTATGACGGCGAACGGATGAACGAAAACGCGCATTTGACGTCCGTGTTGACAAAAACTTCTCCTGCTTAAGCTCCCTAGTATACAAGTTACCATACCGGCGTTTGTAAGACAGGTGGTGTACACGTGTGATTTTGCAACATTAAGGTTTTCTATCTTAACAAAGTTTTAACCATCGTATCTACCAAACACTTCAGGAATTGTGGTAAGTTTTCGCTTGGGCCTTTTTTGTGAAACAACCCCTATGTAAATGCGTGAAATATCGAGGTCTTCTACAAATTCACTGGCATAATTATCATTCACAAGTGAATGCAATCGCTCCAGTTTACTTGAAATGGCTTCAGAGTCAGCTAGTTTAGCTGGCTGTAAGTCAAAATCACACACAAGTTTATCGACGTCATTTATCTGCGATGAAATACATTTTATTCCCAATCCACACAGAAAGCTTTCTTTAGCTCTCTCATCTCTGCGGTCATTGGATTTCACAGGAGGCAAGGTGGTCATCAGTCTTCGTTGATATTCAATGCGTCGAAAAGTCTTGGACTCAAACCACAACTTGGCACGATGACAATGCAGCTTGATCTTGTCCATCTCAGTCCATTCACAAGGTATAGCAGTTTTCCCTAGACCACATGCCTCCTTTAGTCGATCAATGATGAATTGTCCTAGTCCATAAACATGGCAACGCTTGTTGACTTGAGCTTGATAGTAATAAATCAATATAAGAATCAAAAAGTTCACAAAAATCACCAGTGAAAGAAGGGCGAACGCAACGTAATACCCAGGGCCAAGTACGGGGTTGGTTTCAATAATTCCATGAAAGTTGAAAGAGCTGCCAATCATTATAGAACAAAGTGTTGTTAGAGTTTCAAATACATCAGAAAACTGATGCATGTTTTGTCCGAAGACCAGGAACCCAAAATGTACGAAGGCAATCAGTGCGATGAACAAAAAGATGAAATATGAAATCATCTCTCGTAGAGCCCCTCCAAGAACACCAAAAAAGTGCTTGACTTGACTGAACTTGATACTGAGCAGAAATTTAAGCGTGTTTAGAAAGATCAAAAACGCTAGAAGAATGTTTTCACTGTCATTTATCTGCACTACATATTCAAAGTTATTCTCGTGTTGAATGTTTTGAATGAGGATGTTACTGATTAGGTCTACTAGTACCATCTTGTAGATATGGATGACTATCCAAGCACTGGCAAAAGCAATTTGAAAACACTCCACCCAGTTAAACACCACAGAGAAATAAGTAATTACACCATCACGTTTGACTTTGATGACTTGGTTAATAAAGAAATACACAACACTTAATGGTAATAGTAAGTGGAAGATCAAGACGATGACATCATAACCAACTCCAATATCGTAAACATGAATGACATCTACCATGGTGTTCCTTCGTAACGTCCCAACAGAACTCACTTCGATTGTGATTTTAACATTACTAAAGAGTGATGTGTGAGGGTTAAACAGCGTAAAGAACACAAACAAAGCTGCTGAATTAGTATCAATCCAGTTGTAGACCTTAAGTTGGACCAGTGTTTGAGTAGCGTGCTCTAGGGTGTGTCCCATCATAGCTGTGTACCCACCACTGGGATACATACGCAATATATCGATGTAACTCCACATGAAGCTACCACTAGAAGACGAGTACTTCCAGGCCTTCTGAAAACCTGTTGTTAGATTACAAAGAGAGTTGTTTGTTTGCTGCCACCATGGAAGAAAGGTCCTTTTTTCTTCTAGTGGAGACGCGTATTGTAATCTACAGTGGTTGTTGAAGATAAACTTGAACTCCTTGGCTACTGTACACATCCCTAAAACACAATTCAAATATTTGCCTTAAAGATCTTGGTAAGTAGCATTCTTGAATCACTTATTCATACGTAGGCATATAGATACTAATATTGCATTTCTCATGTACAATCACTGCTAATGAGCATTACATCACTGATGGGCTACATCCAAACTAGTTGAGATAGATTTGGAAACACATCTTGTTAAGCCCCCCTTCCACACTGAAATTTAAGGTGCGAACACAAAGAAAAAAAGATGTTTTCAAATTTATCTGAACTAGTGTAGACGTACCTAGTGTGCTTATACAAACTGATCAAGTATACCTGGAATCAGTCTTTTCTGGATGATTCTTGGTATACCAACCAGTACCGAGTCACCATTATTGGTGTATAACGATTGGTTTTTGTCTGCTTTACCGTCTTTATACAGACCAGGGACAAGAACGTCATTAGTCCACTTCCAGAAACCAGAAAACCTTTCAAACTAAAACACAACAAAGTCAAATCTAGCATTGTTTGGTGTATAGCATGTCAAGTGACAAGTGGGCACATTTTAATTGTCTGTCTTAGTTTGCGAATACAATCGCTTCACGCAATACCCTGGGTTTCAGGGGGATTTTTTTCGTGAAATACTGATTTGGTGAGCACGAATCGAAGCACATCCTCAACTCTCGCTTGGCGCCAAATTAGTATTTCAGGAAAAAATTCTTCTGCATGGAATCCAGGCTATTCGCGTAACATTCCGCGCCAAATAATTGACACCATTTGAATTTATGTGCATATGCCTTGTTCAGAAACAGGGACAGATTTTTGTGTTCACAATACAGGTTTTAACAAACAAACATACAAACCACGCAGCACACACGAAGGAATTATTCCTGCTACAAGTCCCAAATATCATGTCCAAGCAAAATATCTCCTAGTTGTGCCAACCTTTTTACGTCCTCACCTTTTCTCCTTGAAAAACATTTTGTATGGTAGACGTTGTTGTAAACATATGCTTATCACGACTTCCATACGCTACAACGCATAAAAGCCACAGGTATGTGATGAAGATGACTAAGTCAATAAACCAATGCTGTAATCTTTGATTCATGACTTGCAAACGTCTTGCATTGTACAGTTGTTGCCTTGATGGTGGATTTGGCTGGGTAACTTGAGTGGTTTTAGTGTGTGTGGATTGACTATCGTCACTCTGGAATCGGACATCGTCTAAAATAAGTACTGAACCACGGTTGGGTTCGTGGCTTGTAGAACGATCAACTTTTATAAATGCTTTACGACTCAATAGCAGGACTCCAATGACTACAAAAAGCACTAGGCTGGCTGGTTTAGTTATACAGATGTCCATGAATAGTGACATGACAATGGATATCAACCACTGCTTTGTTACTTCACTACCCCACTGTAGCGAGTAGAACACAATAAACAAGGATGATGTGAGTATGGATACCACACACAGGAAATACGCAACACCAATAAAACATCTTGGAAGAACCGCGCGACATTTGGGCTTACTTTTAGGGGGGAGGGGTGGGGTTATTCCTTTTGGTGGACGCGTGATGGAATATTTATGACTAATCTTGAGATGACTTGGGTCAGGACGAACATGTTGGAATATCCATGCAATAAGTATATGTATAGGAGCAACAATCAATGTGCTCTCTACTGCAACAATCAGTTGACGTAGGTTTAAACGTATTGATCCAATTTTGATTGACAGCTCGGTCTTGTTTGATTGCTGAGGACCAAACTCATAAAACATAGCACTGACAAGCATCATACTCAGAACAACAGACCAACAACATGTCACACGCTGGACTCTCGTAAAAACTGAAGCAGGAACTTTAGCAAAGACCGAAAACCAAACATGATCACTTGCTATCTTGTCGGAGAGCTGTCCATAGAAGGATGTCTTGAAGCTAGTAAGTTCATCGTTTGTAGAAGCAGTTTTAGTGCGATCAACAAAGCCAGCACCTTTTTCAACAGCAAGCCATTGTTGGAATATAAAGGTTGATTTGTGGTGTTCTGTTAGTGATGTTATGATAACATGACTTACGTACCAGGAAGGATTGTCACCAGTGTTGTCATGCCAAATTCGTATTTTCTTTATCGTTCCCAAGTTGTTCCTGAACGACAACACAAACTCATCGATATTCCCTCGTGAGAATGGAATGCAGGATGGATTATGAAGATGGATAGCTTGGCTGGACGACTGATCACCATGAAGAATGATATAGACATTAGCAGTGGTTCCTGAATTCTTCCATACTCCTGTAGCTAGAAATACTTGATAGCGGTACGCATAGTTTGAAAGGACTCCTAGAAATGGAGTGACACCAATCTACAAGACAAACTACGCAGTAGCATTTTTGACTTTATAGACAAATTTAGAATCGTAAAACAAAGTGTACTAGTTACAGAGTGCAATAGTCATATAAATACGATAGAAAACGAAGGAATTAGAGTGTAGAACTGCCTAAAGTGTATTTCACGGGTTTTTGAAAACATATTTCTTCGCCGCAAAATTCGGGGTGATTTTGTATGAGTTATACTACTTATTTACCTTAGTCTTGTCATGTTTATCTTGTCTTCTCGCCCACAAGACACCAAGAAGATACAAAACAAACAAACATCCCAACACAATGAAAGCAGCAACATTGCCAGTCTCAGGAATACGAGTAAATTCAATAAAGACTTTGTCAAAATCTATTGGATTTGGAGCCACGTACAGTTGTGATGCAAAGGATGTCAGATGATTACACATACATGTAACTGCTGACAAGTCACTCGTTGCATTCTGGCTGACCTACAAAAATATCAGAAATCTGGTTTGAACAAACGCAGCTTGATAAGAGTTTACGTAAAGTCCAAGTGAATAAATCAATAAATTGTACCAACTATCATAAAATCCCAAATATACGATGTAACCTTTCTTGCAAATTTGCGCACAAAAACAGAATGGCGTTGTCTGCCCATCCCTGCCGCATCTGTTGCGCACAACGTTGAAGGCAATCGTAGCAGAAAACGGAATTGAACTTCTAAACTTCTTTTTTTTAACTGCCTTTTTAAAGAGAAAGTTTAGCTCCGTCCTCAAGCTAGTTGTGTGCAAAGTTGCAGAACAAGATGCATTTTGCTGCAAAACATTAAAAATGCTTCTAATAATGTATTACAAGATGCATTCTAACACAGTAATAATCTATTTCGAGAAACAACTCGAGAACGATCCACTTTGCTACGACCATTGTGACTGACCATTAAACAAACCATTAAAGAGTAACGTAAAAATGGTTTCAACCTACTTTGCAGCCATCAGAAATCCACTCTTGTTTAACTGGCGACCAAAACAAGCAAGCAGACGCTGTAACTTGTACTTTATATGAAACCCTTTCAGGTACAACGTAGCGAGGGTTCTTAACGTCCAGTCCAACTCGAACACCAATAAAATACTTTCCAGGTCTTTTAGCAGCATATACCAGGTTATATGGTGATGTATATCTATAATCTTCATCTTTTGTTGGTCTGGCTTGGTAACCGACGGAAAAAACCAGCAAGGTTTTGTTATCAGTAGGCAAAATGGTGATACTCAAGGTGATATCATTGTGTTTGATATTCACCTTGTGATAAACAGTGCGTCCAAATTCCACAGTAAAACTGTCATTCTGGACATGGTGTAGTTGGACACGTTGAGGAAGTGTCATTGTGATGTCTTTAGTAAGGTTTGTCATGACGATGTGTCGTCCATGACTGTCTTTGGTTTCAAGACCGGCTACAATGGAGGTCACTCGAGGGGACGTTAGGTCCCAGGAAAAGGTAGTGAAATTGGAGTACACGAACTGTTGAAGAGAAACGTCAATTATGATAATTAACATTGTTTTCCTGCCTTTTGAGACGCGCGCGCACCCTCAGTCTAAACTTGCTTGGTTACTAAGTTATGCGAGCCTCTAGAACTGAAATATTCTCTTGATTTGTTTTACTTTTTAGCAAATTGAAATGAAAGGATAAAAGATTAAATTTTACAACAAAATCAGGAAAAAAATTTTTTTACAACACTTGATGCTAATCTCGCGATCTGATTGGTTGATCAGAGTGTGTCAATAAGAGGACAGACACACTGCTGACGCGTTTCAGCGCGCGCGCTCGTTCTGTTGCCCCGCTTGAAAAGGAATTTTTAACTTTTATCTCGAATAATTGTTGTAAATGCGCTCGTGATTCCACTTGAGTTTTGAACATTTTATGACGTCAAGAGTGTGTCAATAAGAGGACAGACAACTCAAAACCATCTTCAATTTGTTAATTTTCCCGATACGTCTCAAACACAAACGCATGCAGGCTAACCACATTGCCACAGTGAAAAATGGAACGATGGATAAACATAATAATCGGACAAGTTTTAGCTTGCGTAGATGGCGCTGAGGGGAAAAGGAAGGGGAAGTAACCCTTCTTAACTCTTGTCTTTCCAGTTCCCGCTCTTCTAGTTCCAGTCATGCAGGCTAGAAAACGTTTGGTTCGATTGGTCTCACCGTGTGTATTTTGGTTGGTTAAAATATACCAAACTCGCCCTGATAACCATGGGCAATCGAATTGCACTAAAGTACTGTGCGCATGATAGTTATTCTAACTGTTCGTCTACATATGGTATGAACACAAGCTACTCATTTTAAAGGCTTTCCATAGAAAGAAATTCGTTTTGAAAATGTATTTTACCTGAATATCCACAAAGTTGGTATCTTGACCAAATATAGAAGGGTCATCGGGGAATGTAAAAGAAGCGCCCATGTTATGTAACATTGAACCAGACATCAACGATGGTACTTGACGAGAAACAAGTAACGATAACGATTCTCCTGCTGTCACTAGTGTCGGCTTTTCACCAGCCACAGTATAAGCCAACATTACTTTAGCCAGCTTATTGGTCGTATTCATGAGAATCAGCGATAAATCTTTGTTGAATTTTTTGACTTTATTGTCTCTTGACTTCAAGACTTTATCAACGTATTGAGCTTTGAAAGATGAAAAACGTAAAGAGTTGGCCAGCGCTGATAACAACCCCTTTGTACCACGTGACAAAGTGCGTAGATCGTCTATATTTTTGATGTCACTGTTCTCCAATACTGACACCATCTTTACAATGGCCTTGGCAGCGTTTTCCTGTTTTAAAAAATCACAAAATTATTATATATAGGATATTCGTCGACTAATCAGGTAATACGGCTATGCATTATTATACGTACGAGTCACTGTGTAGTCTTTATTATACGTACGAGCCGCAATTTTTTAACTTTGATAAGTGCGCGACATGACAACGGAAAGCCAATCAAATGTTACTGACTTAATAATAAAGTCTCATATTTTTCGCGTTCTTGTGCATATTGTGTGCGTTCTTTGTAGAATCGCATAATAAATATTAATAATGTTTGGACTCAATCCCGTGTTAACTACTTTTTTCTTTTGAGCTATATGGATCGATAAAATTGAAGTATAAAGATAAAGATATAGATTTAGCCATGTTTACCACAGACGTGGAACGGTCCACACAATAGACTACAGCTGGGCTCCAATTATTTTTGTGAGACCACGAAACTCCCTACTCATGATGAACAGAGGTGTTTCACCAAGTAAGGTTTACGTGAAGTGTAGACATTGTGCTATCCAAACTGTTATATTTTCAGAGAGAGTTGTAAAGGCAACACTTTTTGCAAAGGCAACACTTTCTTCGCAAGCTGGGCCTCGAGACGTTCAAAGCACTGCCGAGCCAACCAGTATTTTACAAGTCAACTAGTAAGTTCAGTTAAGAAATTCACTGGGCTGAGTTTCTATCATTTTATTGTTAACCTGTACATCTTGGTTCATGTCCTCCATGTCTGCCGTAGCTTGAGCGATAACCACTGATGTGTCACTGACTTCTTCCACAGTTTGTAGCTCAAGCGCTGCCAATTCTTTAATAATCGTTGATTTGATCTGAAAACACAATTAAACTGGTACGTCGATTGTCAAGCTTTAATAGGACCAGTTCGAAAAGGTTGTCGAACGACGAATACACCGAAAAGGAGTATGCATGGGTAAATTAATTTATGGACTTTACGGCTGTGGTCTTAGTTTTGGCAACTGCAAAGAAAGCTTTTTGAAGTCAACAAGGACGATGATAGCTGGGTTGTCGTGTTTGATATCGTGGTTTTATAGTTTTGGTAATTTCGGTGTATAGGATTAGACGATTACAGTCTTCCTACCCTGCCCTTCCCATTCATGTCACTGCAGTATCCATTTCACTCATACTTACCTTCTTGGCTCTCGCTGCATTAAATTCTGCTTTTTGATCTTGTATCATTTGTAAAACATTTCTACAAAGCTGGAGAGCTTCTTTAGTGTCGTTTCTCTTTAGAAATCGCTTGAATTTGCTTGTCTTTCCTATAATTAGATTGCTTGTTTTGTCTACCATTGTTTTCAGGGGAACATTCTCTGTTTTAACCTTAGGAAAGATAAGCAAAGTTACAAAAAATCAACAAAATACTCGCGCGTGCAAGCATAGCTGGGAAGTTATCTTTTTTCGAATTTCTCGAGAAAGTCGCCGCAACAAAAGACTAGTCACTCACGAGAATGGAATCTCATAATCCACTGCAACTAGAACAAAAGGCCGCTAGCGTAAAGCTTGTTTATTTTAAATGGTTACAGTAACATGATTTCTGGCGTATCACCGAAACACTACCGTTGAGACGTCGCTTACGACAAAAACCAAAAGCCTACAACACTTGTATTCAAAAAAATAGTCGCAGTCACTTACGCTGTCGCCTGCAAGAGCTTTTAACTATTTGTTCAACTTCTCGATAAATCAAAAGTAGTAAGTGTGGGGCAGGGTGACCACAACACTGGGGGTCAATTCAAATAGCTTCAGCCTTGTTCACATCAGCGACATAAGCATAGTGTACTGCTCATTAACAGTGCTTGCTACTGAGTCTGCGTATATTGCTTGTGCTTTTGTGTCACCATGGATGAACCAGGTCTGTACATTGGTCACTAACTAGGATGGTCGCAATCTTATGGTGATTACCTTAACAAGGTTGTAGACAGTAACGTAGGTGCCAAACGAGTCACTAATCTGTACACTAATGTTGATGTTCCCTGGAGGAAGAGATACACGTAGGTAAGGTAACAAGCCTTTCTGTAACATGTTGTTCATTCCATCTGGTGTCATGTACGAGAACGTATAGCTGATTGGTTGATGCTGGTCAGTCCAGTTGTAGCAGTAAAAGTAAAACACCGTCTTCAGTGCGAACCCTTCAGATGGTTCAACCACACAGCATCCATTTCTTGGTCTAGTGTTTGTAGTGAATGTAAACGATGACACTTCTTCTGTGGTATCTTGGTGTTTAACTTTCAGCTCCACGCGTACAGGGAGCCCTTCCTTCAAACTGAAGGGTTTTATAATAAACGTTCGTGATGTCAACGGCGTCTCAAGGAGATTCTCCATACCAGGTATTGGTTGCCATATTGTATGGTCGCCTTGACTACCATAGTACGCTGACCATGTGTATCGCAGATCGTCTTTACAAGGAAGACCATCACAGGATAAAATTAAGGCCAACTTGGATTTTGGGTCCACAACAGATCGACAGTTCTTCAGACAACTAAAATAGATTATAATAACTCAGCTTTACAGATCGGAAATAACTATAATGCATCAATAGAGGACTACTTTTATTGGTGCAGTTCATTCGTGTCAGGCGTTTAGTATTATTATTAAGGGTGTACTGACATATAAAAATGGCCCGTTGCTTGGGAAATTTGAAAATTCTATAAAATGTCACCAAATTGTCATATCGCTTTTATATTTTGTAGTTTGTCTTCCCTCAGAAAACGTTCGCATTTTATGACGCCATTGCCTGACGTCATCATGTGACGTCATAGATACAGAAAAAAGCTATATTTTTCAGCACTGTATATTTGAGAATTTAAAATGCATTATTTTAATCTTGAGGCCAAGGTGCATAGAATCGAGCATGGGTTTTAAAAATGATTCCCAAATAAGCCTTTTAGAATTTTTTTGAACGTCAAAAATGAGCGACTTATACCAATAACTGTCGTATTTCTTAATTTTTTGCAAATCCCATGATCGGCTTTGAAGAAAAGGCTGTAAAGAATATAAACATTGAAAAAACACTGCGTTCTGATGAAATCCGCTGAAGATTATAGCTTTTTAAATAAACCGGAAGTAAAGTGTAACGGGCATGCGCAATAAGAACGAAAGCGAGTCCTTTTTGTCAGGTGTTCGTCGCTCTACCGGAAGTCAAATGATTCCCGCCAAAAACGAGCGCGCGTGTGCCTATTCAATTTTGCCGGCCAAAAGAATGCCCTATTTTGCATAGCAACCGTTGCACAGCAACGATATATGTCAGTACACCTTTAATTATAACATATTTGAGAGAAAAGCGTTACTGTGTATATATCATCAAATAATCATCATATGATCCTCAGGTAATCTGTAACTTCTCGTAAGGTCATCTAAATGGTTTCATAGAACAAATTAAAGAATCTATTGTTGTAATTGTCGTTCTCAAAAGTTTCTTTTGTTTAGATTCTCGGGTGGCCCACCAATTGGATGAAATCTTCTGAGAAGTGCAGGTCGCCCCGATTGGCTGTATTTTTACTACCGTAGTGTTACCGTACAGTATATCGGTACGGCAGGTTTTTCATGCATACAGAATCTGCTCTAAAAAGTTATGACAGCCTGTCACGTGACAGTATTTTTACCTTATTGATATCCTAGAAGTATTTTTCTGTACCACCTCAACTGTCTGTACAAACTTGGCTTCTCTTTGTCCCTTTTTAACCATAACCATCACATTGTAAACACTATTAGTCTTCATAAGAGATGACTTTAACACAAGAACTGGTCCATACTCTGGTAGTATGCCCGCACCGTTACCATAGCAACCACCTTGATTGTACCATGGGGTGTTTCTAGGGGATGATGTGTAGTCTATTGCTGGAAACTCTAATGCAGTGTAAGCGGGGAAGGAGTCGTTAGACGACCAACACATCCAGGTGAATGATAAACCTTTAGATGAGTCAGTGTCTGGATCCACAGACTCAGAAGCATTTAAAGTGACGTTATGACTGTGCATTATTCTGACATATGAACCACCTTCGATGGTAGCTACTAAAGGGCTTGCTCTAACATGAATATAGCCAATCGTATTATTTGACACAGGAAGCCCGGCCATTTGGACAGTAACATTTATCTGATATCGACCGTATTTGAGGGTTCGTGTACGAATTGTCAGTGTATTTCCAGTAATCGACTTATATACAACTTTGTTCGTTCCAACTGGAGAAACATGCCACGAAATAAGAGTGGATACGTTAGCCATACAATGTGTTGTGATATTAGTCTTAATAACAATCCTTTGTGACTTGTAGACTTTAGTAGCTCTTGTTAAAGAATTCCCTATGTTGACCATCTCGACCATGGGACTTGAACACAGAACGTTTCTCTGTCGATCTATGGACAGGTACAAAACATATTATTGAATGAATTCTTGTTCTTTGGGTTGTTAAAGGGATAGTCAGTTGTTAAATAGCCACTACAAAGAAAAAAATAGTCAACGTACATACCTAATGAATAATGCTGACAAACTCTGCCAAAATGTCGGCTAGAACAGTTACACAGTAATCGATCTTCCATCAAGCAGATTCCATGATTGAGACATTTTACAAAATCACAAGGAGTTTCTCCTGAAAATATTAAAACAATTCATGTGACAACTGCAGTAACACAAAAATATGGTATTATATCCCTAGAAAATATTCTGAATACTGTCAAAGTTTTCTATTTATTTTGTGCGTTACGAAAGTTTAAAAAAGTGCGCGCTCGTGCTGTGTGCTATCATAGAGAACACAACACGTGTCGTTTGGCCAATCAGAACGCGCATTTCATCATGCATGGTATGTTCTAAAATTTGATAATTGCACAGTTGTCTTTAAAGGCAGATGACTGTAGACCAATCATTGCTATAGTATGTATAATAATTTCTATTATTCTACTATTCTAGTACACACGAACAGATGACGTCACAAAATCTTACGCGCGCTCTGATTGGTCGAAATATTTCGATAAATATCGATACCTATTTGCACAAACATTGACCCTTCAAAGCATAGAAGCTGTGACCGAATTGAACATTGGGAAATTTGTTGATGAGATAATTTTACCATAGCAACCAAGATGAGTGATGAGATAATTTTAAAGAGGCGCTTGCACGTGGATGTTTCAAATAGCAACTGAGACAAATTTTTGGTATTCCATACATGATTATGCAGCGAATTCATAGATTTTAAACATGAAAATCCATATATCACTAGTGTACCCCAGGAGCCATTTCGGTCTCAGCTTCTAGGTTCGATGATTGTGAAAGGGTCAAAGTTTGTGCATATAGCTATAAAGTACAGACGCACGGCAAAATAGAATCTATTTATTAAGTATTCGATAGATGGCATTTTCCACAGTTTGGAAATGAGGTGATTAGATGTATATTGATGGATGTATATTACCTGGTGTTTTAATGATAGCAGGTTTTGAATAGGAGCTATTGCCTTTTCTCGTGAAAAAAGCTACCCTGATTTGATAGATAGCATTGGGTCTAAGCCTTCCCAGCAGAACAGACGTATTTCGTGTGGATATAATCTTGGTTCCTATGGTGATAAAGGTATTAAGGCCATCGGCCAAGGTAAGGCGTAACAGTTCCACTCGGTAACCAAGAACAAACCCACGAACCGCTGGTGAGTTAACTTTATTCCACGATATTAAGTACGTCTTTGCCTCGCTTTGACGTGCCTTGACGTTCTTTGGAGCTGCTGGGACAACTGAAAATGACAATACCTGTAGAAATTAGTCCACAATTATCGTGCATCTATCCAGTTTTAAAAGCACGCTTTGTATCAAACAAAAACGAAGTTGATGCAATATCGTGTTTGAGCACCAATCCACAAGTTTTATTCCAAAACTCTCGATGAATATCAGGCAGTATAAGGAAAAGAAAATGTTAAGTTGTTTTTGTTTGAATTATTGGTAGAGGAGAAAAATACAAGAGAAAAAACACTTGCGAAATTATGCGTAGCCGGCGAGACTCAATTTACGGCGCGTGATATGGGGTGTTTGTCTTTGCAGACTAAAAGCCACGACACACAATTTAACGTTTTCTTCGACATTGCGCGTAACAAAGTTGCACCTTGTTCACTTATCCCTGCGATGTTGCTCGCAACGTTACAGAAAAGGTGCAGAAGTAGAAATCGATCTTAAACCTGTAACTGTTGCGCAAACTGTTGGAGAGGTAGGCAATTCGATGTTGCGCGCACTGTTGTATGCAAACCAAGTTGAGAAAAAAAATTCATCGTGTTTTCGAGCCTGTGTAATGTAAAACTACTAGTGGAACTATATATTGTGCATAAAACTCATTTGTTATAACTTACGTTCTTCATCAGTTGACAGTGTAAAGCCATTGCTCCACTGCCCCGGTTTTCCCTCAAGTGAAACAATTCTCACAAAAAACTTGTAGAATTTGAAAGGTTTTAGACCAGAGATAATCAAACCACTGATTGTTTTAGGGAGCTTTAGTTCCTTCACAGTTTCGTCCCTCATAAATGAATGATAGGTCACGTGATATTCTCGTATATTAGGAACGTTGCTCCACTGAATAAAGACACTCGTCGAACTAACATTCCTGCCATATATGATAACTGGAGAACTGTGGGTCACATCTTTTACTAATGGAAGAACAAGTAGGTTAGTAAGTATCATTGAAATTTAAGGCTAGTAAGGAAATTTGAAAAATACCCAGCAAGTAAAGACAGATCGTCAGAATGCAGAAGAAAAACCTGTGCTTGCCTTCACGACTTTTTTAGATTAAGATAGTTCCGGAGCCTTAGATTTTTTCAATGAATTTCGTTTAAATCCTGTCATTAATTTAAAGATAATATATTGTTAGGCAATTCAAAAAAACGAAAAAACAAGAGGGGGTCACCGTATTGGTTATAGAGCTATAAGAAGTCGTAAAAGGTGGTATTTTCAATGACTCGAGGCCATTTGTCTCGAAATTTACGTAATCGATGTGGTCTGAAGAAAGCGAACAAAAGATAGATCTGAGGTTATCTAGCAGTTTTAATCGTATGTATTGTTTGATGAGTTGCAAATATGATTATAAGGGCATTGTTAGAAACAAATTTCTATCTAATTACGCGCTCCGAAATGTGTACGGAGTTGTAAAAAGTGTGGAAAATTTACGACAGTCCCATCAATGAAATTGCACGTATTTTTAATGTTTAAATCAAAGACGTGATAAAGAGAAAACACTCCCAACACGAACACCAAATATCATCCATTTTAGCGATTTTCTCGCTAAAGATTCACTAAATTTATAAGTTCGAGTTTAATACGGTAATGTTTCTTGACAAGAATTCTTCCGGTATCAATTTGGAAGTCAAATATTATTTTTCTCTGCTAAAGTCACTGGGAACCCGGCTTGGGAGTCTTTTATCAAGAATAAAGTGAATTAAAGCTCTTTGGGTTTCCTGTGGCAACTTCAATGAAACTTGAGGACGTAAATGTACCGCGGTAGCTTGATAGCGATACCTTAAACTACCGCGGTACATTTACGTGATCGAGTTTCATTGAGGTTGTCACAGGAAACCCAAAGAGCTTTAGACCATTTTATTCTTGATAAAAGACTCCCATCTACGTTTTCAATCGCTCGCTTACTAGCGCCTAGACTCTGCACGGTAAAACCAATATTCTCTAATAATAGTGCTCGCGCTCGAATGCGCGTGGGAGATGCGCAGTAGTAAGGGTCCGGAACTACCTTAAGTATGTGTTTAGGGATCTACAGAAGAATGTCATATTTTTCCGTCAAATTCTTTAAGCTTCCGCTAATATTAATTGAGGACTACAGAAATTTTACATCCACAAATGTGAATGTGGCAATCGCGAACAACCTCAACAAAGAGATTTTACTCCGAGTAAAACCTACCACCACAAACATATCCTCCAACGTAGTTGTAACAGCTATACAAACAAGTGGACTTTTTTGAAAGACATTCATCGATATCTACACAAGTTATACCATCTGATGTCAATGAAAATCCTGCATCACACAAGCACTTATACCCTCCAATAGTGTTGTTACAGTGTTGGCTGCAGTTGTGTTGGTTTGACTGACACTCATCGATGTCTTGACAAGTCTTGCCATCTGACATGAGCGAAAGTCCTGCATCACACAAGCACATATACCCTCCAATAGTGTTGTTACAGTGTTGGCTGCAGTTGTGTTGCTTTGACTGACACTCATCGATGTCTTGACAAGTCTTGCCATCTGACATGAGCGAAAGTCCTGCATCACACAAGCACATATACCCTCCAATAGTGTTGTTACAGTGTTGGCTGCAGTTGTGTTGGTTTGACTGACACTCATCGATGTCTTGACAAGTCTTGCCATCTGACATTAGTGAAAATCCTGCATCACACAAGCACCTATACCCTCCAATAGTGTTGTTACAGTGTTGGCTGCAGTTGTGGTGGTTTGAATGACACTCATTGATGTCTTGACATGTCTTCTCATCTGACATAAGCGAAAGTCCTGCGTTACACAAGCACTTATATCCTCCAATAGTGTTGTTACACTGTTGGCTGCAGTTGTGTTGCTTTGATTGACACTCATCGATGTCTTGACAAGTCTTGCCATCTGACATTAGTGAAAATCCTGCGTTACACAAGCACTTATATCCTCCAATAGTGTTGTTACACTGTTGGCTGCAGTTGTGTTGCTTTGATTGACACTCATCGATGTCTTGACAAGTCTTGCCATCTGACATTAGTGAAAATCCTGCATCACACAAGCACTTGTACCCTCCAATAGTGTTGTTACAGTGTTGGCTGCAGTTGTGTTGGTTTGATTGACACTCATCGATGTCTTGACAAGTCTTGCCATCTGACATTAGTGAAAATCCTGCATCACACAAGCACTTATACCCTCCAATAGTGTTGTTACAGTGTTGGCTGCAATTGTGTTGGTTTGATTGACACTCGTCGATGTCTTGACAAATCTTGCCATCTGACATGAGCGAAAGTCCTGCATCACACAAGCACTTGTACCCTCCAATAGTGTTGTTACAGTGTTGGCTGCAATTGTGTTGGTTTGACTGACACTCATCGATGTCTTGACAAGTCTTGCCATCTGACAACAGTGAAAATCCATGATGACATAAACAATGATGACTGCCATTGATATCCACACAAATTTGACTGCAGTTGTATTGTTTCGATGCACATTCGTTGATATCTGCTGCGATAAAGCAAAATGAACATGTATTGTTCTTACACTGAGAATCTAAGTAGTAAATAAGACTAATGCGTATATTACAGTGCGACTATCAAGGCATTTGTTTGTTTGAAGAAGTCGCATTGTAAACTGTCGTATTATATAGGTATTCATAGTATTCTTTATTTGATGATTAAAGAAGGGACTTACCACATTGTAAGAGTTGTAGAGTGTTCATGATAGGCCTACCAAACAAGTTTTCAGGTTGGTCACAAGTTCCACTGATCCAGTTTCCTTCTCCTCTCAAGAATAAATACACTTCACAATCACACCTGACGGGATTATCGATCAAATTACTGAAAAACAATAGAAACATCATTTCCTTTATATTTCCACATCATTTCCTCTAATCAATCTTATCTCCCTTTGCGCTGAAAATTCAAAGTAAAAATTATAGAGGAGTTTCACGGCAGCCATATTTGTGGGCAAATACAACAAAGTTTTTGAATAACAAAAAGTTTCACTTCTCTTTGGAAAAAAGCTCTCTTATTTTGACCAAAAACATGGCTGCCGTGAAATCCGTCTATTGTTCTACAGTGATTAGGGACCAGTGTATGGTGCTTAAAGCAGTGGGATCGACGTACTATGGGAAGTACTTCTGACAAACTTTTGAATTCTGCATGGAAACCATCACGTGATCTGCCTAAATATTTCTTTTCTTGAAATGCTACATTACACCTTTCCCTAATTCTTTTGAATGACCATGGAACAATAGATTCAAGGCGAGACTGGAGTAGACAAAATAAAGTAAAGGCATGAACCTCGACTTGAATAATCTATTAGTTACGTAGCCAGTCATGCGAAATCGGGACAGGCGTATAAGGCCAACTTCAAAAAAAATCTCTGCATTCGGGATTTTATCTGTTGTGACACAAAATACTTTGTAGTTGTCTCTTTGAAACTCAAACTGGAACTGACAGTCAACACATCTCTTCTAGTAGTAGTGGGCTCCCTGTGGAACAGATGTCCGTACAGGAGGCTAGCCTAGCTACATTAGTTGGTGATCCAGGGGCTGTTGAGAGCTGTCGTATCTCTAAATATTTACTTACACAAACTTTCCTTGTGCCGGCATAGCGTACGGCATGTCACGGATCGCGTTCAACTGAAGATCACTGCAAATTGATTTGATTGTTAAGTTCTGAATATACCCAAATGATGAAAAATTTAAAAGAAAATCCTGCAATTTCTGTACATTAGTTGCGCGTTTTTCATCTCGCGATCTCAACTTGTCACGCATTTCCTCTGTCGTCTATTATTTTATAATACAAAAACAGAGTGTAAAGTCCTTTGTTTGGAGCACTGTCTCATTGATCGGTACAGGACGAAACTACCCATTCCTATTTAAATAGCCTCTGAAACTCAGTTAACTAGCACTGCAGTTTGCCTCTGCTATTATATAAATGTTATCAAAGGTATATAGAGCACTTACATGAATGTAAGCTTTGGTAGGAGTAATAATGACAATGGGAAGACAGACAATCCATTCCCACCAAGATATCTGCTGGAACAAGTTCAGATATTAGAAGTGATTTCACGTACATCGGCCAAAAAAGCGACTAAAGCTAACTGCTCATATGTTGAGGGCAAGCAATGATATATACTTACAAACGAGTTGTGTTTCTTGGTATTTGTTGGGTTAACGAGTCCAAGTCATTGTCAGACAAACCTACTTCACTACAATCCACAGTTAGCGTGCCTGTTGTCTCTGAACACTGACAGTTCCATTGTAATGGACACTGCACTATAGCATCGATGATTTGAACCAGTAAAAAGACAAGCAGCAACGAGCCTTTCATGATGGTGACTACATCATGCCAAGAGCACCGCTACTGAACGTCGAACATGATTAACAATTCAAAGTTTTTGCGACTTCATGAATTGATAATCAATCTAGTTTCGAGTTCTTTGTTGCTTAGCCTTGATTGCACGTAAGATATTTAACAAATGAACAAAAGTCATGAAATTCTAAAAGATTTGGCTTTGTATATATTTATGTACATTCCTTGGTAGTTGGTACTAAACAGCACTGATTGAACAATAGACAACAATGGAATTAACATTACTTAGAAAATGATCACACTCACTCGCCCAATCAGCGCTTAGTATTTTGGTGCTTTATATTCCATAGACTAACTAAATGTGTCAAGTGGTGAGGAGTGGTGAGGGCTTTGAAGCACAGCCGGGAAATTGTGAAGTCTAATGAAGTCTTTTGAATTCTTTTGTTTAAAGCGTTCATTAGTATGCTTTATATAAAGAATACTGATTAGTTATAGAAACTCACTGACAGTACAGTTTCTTTATACAACGAATTTTCTATTTGACATCTTTAGTTACTTTACGAAACACAGAGCATCAAAATACCAAGCGCTGATAATCATTTTGCAATTTTTATGTGTTCCATGACCAACTAAAATACTTGTAAATAACATTTTAATATCGATATACGTTCATGCGTCAAATTTGTCGGAGCAAATTCTGAAAATCTTCCCTATGAAATTAACTGGCAAGTAATAAGCATACTTTATAACTCGTGGATTGCAAATTGTTTAAACTATGTTACTGCGCATGCTCGACGTGAATGAAGGCAGGCCGAAAGTAACTATTTTTTATTACGGGACTCCTGTGTTATTTAAATCACGATGCATCAGGATTGTATGCGAATAGAACGATCTATTAAAAAGACGTCTCCTGTAAACAAGGTCTGGAGTGTTGAAATTCTACTCGTAACTTCGTGGAGCCTTCAAGATGGTCAGATGATGGACACGACAACTTCTTTCATTAGTAAGATCATGCCTGCTGAGTAGAGATTCCTTGACTTTAATACCTCGTGCTCATACTTCGGTAAGATTGGATGTGTCGGATGTTAGGGGAAAATGCTGATAGTTAATTTCTTATTCCTTGCCACATTTTGTATTGTACTACTCTGCTTGGAATAACTTTCATCGCATCTCCATTGAGCTGTTCGATATTCGGACGTGAAAACCTTTCTGGGTGGATTTTATATGTCGCTGTCAAGCAACAAAAATCGTCGCAAGTCCAAAATCAAAGTCATCCAAGCTTTTAGTGTTTGTACTTTATCAGCACGCGAGTAAATGTTAAAATAAAAAGCAAACGAAAACATTTTGAGTACAAACTGCCGCCTGAAACAGCCTGAAACTGGCCGTGAGTCGAGCCGCTAGTTTGTGTTTGTACTATTTGATCAAAATGAAAACATGTTTCATTTTATTCACCGTGACCTTTGACGAGTCTGGCAGCTAATTGTAGCTGTAGGCAAAACTTGTGTAACTTGGCCAAAATAACACAGTGGATCTAACTGACTTTGTTTAAAATCTGGTGTAATTGATTGACTGTACACTTTGAGACGCATATTGTAACAAATATAAATACTGATAAATGAGAGATTGTATGTGATGGAATACCCTGGGTGCCAGGGGTTTATCGTCTCGTTCCGACGTTTATTACTTGATAGGAGAGTCACACGACGAGAAACCCCTGGCCGCGGCAGTTACAAATCTCACTTCCATGCTGTTTACTAACGATTTGCCTTATTTGGAAACATGGCCAAACCGGTTTTAGGTCACCGTGAGGTCACGCAAACACAGTAGATTGAAGAATGTATACTTTGTAAGGGCTTAAGTGAGAGAAAAAGTCAAACTCAGCTCAAATAAGAAACATTAGTTTGAAAAAAGTAACAATAAACCGGCATAAATGTATATAGTATTTTTAAAACGCGTCTTTTACTCGCCATAACGTCAACACTAGTAACGCTTGTAATAAGAAAGAATTTGCTCCTGAATTGTCTATAAGAAAGAATTTGCTCCTGAATTGTCTACACCTGTTGCAGATATATATAACTCATCAATACGTGAAGGTTGCTTCCCTGACCAACTGAAAGAAACTATTGTGGTTCCAGTCCCTAAAGTTACTCCTCCTACTTCAATTAAAGATGATCTTCGTCCAATCTCTCTCACATCTACACTTGCCAAAGTTCTTGAGGATCTCACACTGCAAACATTGATTAAATCTGTGTCTCATAAACTTGACCAGAAACAGTTTTCATTAGCAGGGAAGTCAACTTCTCATGCATTAGTATTCTTGTTACATATTATTTATGAAACCTTAGATAAGGGTAACTGCTATGCTAGGATCTTTTTCTCTGATTTTTCAAAAGGCTTTGACTTAGTTAACCATAAGGTGCTATTATCTGATCTATATAACTTGGATATTGATCCCTTTATCATTAGATGGATTTCATCTTTCCTTACAAAAAGAACACAAAGAGTTAGGGTTAATGGGTCCTTATCCCCCCTAATTTCCCCCAATGGTGGCATACCCCAAGGTACTAAATTAGCACCTCTACTTTTTTGTATTCTAATTAATGATCTAGCTAGTAATCATTATGATAGGATTAAGTATGTAGATGACACATCTGTTGTTGAATTTATTCCTAGGTGCTCCCCCTCATATTTACAGTTTATTGTAAATGATATGCATAGTTATGCCATGGTTAGAGGTATGAAGCTAAACCCTAAGAAATGTAAGGATATGATAATAGATTTTCTTCAGTATAAGCCTAGTGATCCCAATCCCTTAAGGATTGGTTCAGTGGATCTAGAACAAGTCCAAAGTTATAAGTTACTGGGAGTTTATGTCTCTAACAAGCTCACATGGGATGTTCATTGTAACTATATAGTTAAAAAAGCTAACAAGAGGCTATATGCTATTAGGATTCTTAAGAAATGTGGCCTTTCCACATTAGATTTAATCCAGGTATACTGTTCTATAATAAGATCAATTTTAGAGTATGCTGCCCCTGTTTGGTCTGCCCTCCCTCAGTCCCTTTCTGACCTTATTGAATCAGTTCAAAGAAGAGTTCTCCATATCATATACCCGGGGACAAGTTATGAGCTAGCTCTCGTAGAATCTAAGCTACCTACTCTTAAATCTAGAAGGGACACTTTATGTATTGAATTTGTAAGTAAAATCCAGGGTATCCCCCCTTTTGGTCCCTTGTTATCTGGGCTAAGGTATTCCCATAATGTAACCCAGAACCTTAGATCGGGTCAGAATAAAGTTATTAAAGTTATTCCTAATACCAAACGCTTTGGTGACTTCCTGACAGTCCGCTTGCAGGATTTTCTTGGGAATGGATGACAGTCGGGGTCAGTCCATTTCCTGAATTTTCTGTGGGCTGGCTGTCAAGAGGTTATCACATGATAGTTATTGCATTATATTTATATATTTCAATCTATTAATTAATTAATTAATTAATTAATTAATTAATTAATTAATTAATTAATTAATTTATTTATTTATTTATTTATTTATTGTATTAATTGCTGACATCCTTGTAATTCAGTCTTCAAACTCCCAAAAGGATTAAATAAACTACTACTACTACTACTACTACTACTACTACTAATACAATGCCGGATGTGGCAAAATAGAACCGGTTGAACGAATCATCCAATCAAATCGCTCCTCAGTGTTTTAGCCAATCACAGAGTTACCTTCAAATTCTTGAAGGTAGTGCTCTGATTGGCTCGGCGCTTTCAAACGGTTAACTTGTGCGCCCAGGGGTTTATTTTCGCTTCTCGCGCCTCCGGCGCTCGCCAACTCTCTCTAAGCTCTATAAGGAAAGCGAATAATAAACCCCTGGAGCCCAGGGTAGTGATGGAATTGTATTTATCATTCATTTGATCTAAAGCGTCGAATAGAGTAGACAATGCGGCACCTTTCACACTGATGCAACGCACAATGAGTCACGCAATACAGGAAACATTAGACTGATTCCATAAGTCGGTCCCAGTTTGCTCTCTGACGTTTTTTTTACCAGACTTTCACCGTCACGCTATAGAATGAGTCTGATGCAACACAGGCAACCAGTTTATCACGCTCCATATAAAAGTATGCGTGTTATTCATTGAGAAAAAAATTTATGGCTTGAAAATGCTACTAAAGGCTAAGGATTACACTAAAGACACTTCATGAAAGTAAAAAAAAAAAAAACCTAAATGGGGAATAACATTCATGAATGTTATTCAGCTCTCAATGCTTCATGGGCTTCTGCTCTGCACATATAGCTCAGTCCACGAGTTATGTCCGTCATTGGCGGTTTAATTTTCCTTTACTATAAGATGAATTATACCCTGGGCTCCAGGGGTTTATTATTCGCTTTCCTTATAGAGCTTAGAGAGAGTTGGCGAGCGCCGGAGGCGCGAGAAGCGAAAATTTCTCGTCGTGTGACTCTCCTATCAAGTAATAAACGTCGGAACGAGACGATAAACCCCTGGACGTCGGAACGAGACGATAAACCCCTGGCACCCAGGGTAGATGAATTATAACAAACTCAAACTTACTGTGAGGAATTTTAGATACTCGAAACCTTGAACTTGTGTTTTCAGGCTTGATAGCACGTAAAATAGGCACCTTTTTGCTGTCGTTATCTAGCTCTTCGCTCTGGTTAGATTTAGTATCCATCTCATATATTGTGACAATTTCTATCCCTAAAAAAGCCTGTGGAGTTCTGTAGCCAAAGCGGCCTCCAGGCGGCCGGTCTGATGTGCATGACATAAATGAGCCTCTTCGATTGGAAAACGCAAAAAAATGTATCGGACAAAAGAAAGCAGTGCAAAACAAATAAGCCTTTAGACAATTTAACAATAAAAGCGGGTAAATCGCTCGTGAGTGTGATCATATTCTAAGACATGTTAAAGAATGAACACTCGTGTCCCATGGGATATAGAGTCCCTCCCACGTGGCCTTTTATCTAATGCTCGGGACTCTATATCCCATGGAACACTCGTGTTCATTCTTTAACCCTTACATAATATAACGCTATTTAGTACTATCATTTGTGCTGCACGCTTTTAGTGTTTGTACTGTAGGGTCCATTTTATAGCAGAGTATTGTATTTGTATCGTTCAAAGTTCTTTGTTCTTGGCTATTGTTTTATTGTCTTCATGCCTCGGGTGCCCTGCAACACCAAGAAAGAGCCAGTTGTTTCTTCAAATCATCACATTTTGATAACTGTCGAGCTTTTGGAGTTATCGTCCATATCTTCATGCCAACTGAATTACTGGATTACCGGAATTGTGATATACTAGAAACTCATCATCTCAATATCTCGGCTTCGCCTCGGGAAACATCAGTGGTCTCGGGACCACAAAACATACTATTTCCCAGTCGGTCCCAGTAAATAAGTGTTAACTGTTATATACCAACTGTCAAAGTTCATTTTTCTCGTGCTCTGATTGGGCGAGGGGGTATCACGTGGTGTTTCCCTAGGCAACGGACAACAATAGAGTGTTTTCACTTCCGATCACGTGACGTGAATTTACGTGATCAAATTTTGTTAGCCCTTTCTAGAGCTCTAACCGAAATCAAAGTAACTGTATCTGAAAGAACAACCAAAACTATGTTTGTATGCAAAAGTTAGAGTCAAAATGTTTTCTCGTTACCAAGATATGAATATTTTACTGACGTTACTCCAGTTCTCCGACACTAGTTATTATTTTGTAAACTTAATTTCTTTACTAGTATATGTACTAATTATATATGTATATCTATAAAATGAAAATGTATTTAAAATACTCAAAGTGTGAATAAACGATCTATCTATCTATCTATCTATCTATCTTCAATGTTTGGTAAGAATGTATGGAGCTGCCATGTTGGGTGTGGAACAAGACCGAGCGTCGAAATGATATTATAACCAGGGGTAATCTATTTATTTTGCTGAAAATATTCAAAAACTATATAAAATTATTCATTGACCAATCCACTGACGTCAAATTGTTATATTTTTATGCCATTCGAAAACGCGTGACAGTATGGCGTGACAGCAGTTCGGTCACCGAAGAGAATTTCCTCAATGACATGTAAAAATATCAGCTACCCAGCTTTTCTCGATATACGATTTTGATTTTAGCTTGTTAATGACGTCACGTGAAAACGCTCTATATGTTGTTGACCGGTAATAACAAAACCGGAAGATGATTGAGCTTTGAAGGCGCGTTTTTGGCAGCGCGCGTTTACAAATTCATTCATTCGGACATGAGGCAAAACTCGTGTTTTTTTGTCAGACTATTGCAAAGAATATACAGAATTCATTCCGAGAAAGAGATTGATCATCAACCAGGAATGCCTCCAAACAAGCTGCAACAATTCTCCGAAAAACATTGTGCAAAAAAGGTCAGTTTGTTGACAAGTTTTGAGTGAATCTTGAATAACAACATTCATTGAAGCGACGTTTTGCTTTTTGTTCTTTGACAGTTGGTATATAACAAAACACTTATTTACTCTCTCGGGAAAGCAGTATGTTTTGTGGTCCCTCGACCCCAATGTTTCCTTTTTCTGATCTTTTGTGATCAGAATCAGATCATGAACACTGAACTTAATCAGTAGACGACTATAGACGATAAGAGATTTATTATTATATGTATTTTTTATAATTGTTAAAATCACCGTATTTTTCTTCAAAGGTGTTTTAATAAAGTTATTATTATTATTATTATTATTATTATTATTATCAGAATGTACATAGTTTTGATGCTAGATAATGTGAACAACAGCAGAACTAAGAAAACTTTGCTGTCAAAGATAGTGAGATTCCAAGAGAACCAATTTTTCTTGTTTATCAATCATATCCTAAAAACCTCAGTAATTTCGAACAAAATTTAACAACGCGCCCGGCGTCGTTTTCAAGTCGCGTCGTGTTTGTTAAATCACGCCATTGTATCAGTCCAGGCACTGGTAAAATATGAACTTAAAGGAATCTCTGGCCCTGGAAAGTTTTAAGAACAACTGCAAAATCGTGCTTTTATTAGGCTCTTACCAGTAAACACCATCACGTGATGTGAAGTATGGCTATTTTAAGAACTGGTTTCAGCGAGCCACTTGCGCACACTGAAGGTCTCTGAATATTTACCGTGCAATCGCCTCCAGTATAGGTTTTTATAAGGGAGTACGCGTAGTCTCAGTCCTCTGGTTATGCCAGTCCTCGTTTCACAAAGCGTGCGTAACTTTTGAGTTTTGTTTAACAAATAGAACGGCTTTTTCCGTGCTCCATTCATTAATACAGCACGCAGGAAGTGATGAAAGCACGAAAGAAGTGTAATGAGAGCAGGAGCCGTAGGCGAGCGCTCTTTACACTTCTTGAGTGCTCTCGGCACTTTCTAAGTGCTGTCTTAATAAAAAAAAAGATGTTCTTAGTATTTGTTTTATTATATATTTTCTCCAGAAATTCAAAAGGTGCGCACGCGCGGTCGAGCTCGCGCTGCTGACATCAGAACTGTGCTCTGTTCTATAAAGCACAACTTTCAGCCAATCAGAGTGCGCGTATCGACAAGGGTATAGAGTGGTTTTCGTATTAGTGGGAACACTGTACGGTTACGATACGATACGGTTACAGCAGGAATTTCGAATGTTTTTATAGAAACTATGATACTGGTACAGTTACGATACGGTATGGTAAGTTTCCCACTCATACGAAAACGACTCTATAATAATTTGTATTATTAGCTTTCCATTCCAATGAAGGCAGGGACACCACAATAGCTTTTGGCCAATTACTGTGGGTCCGGTAGTGTAGTAGGACAGACCACACACACCGGCAACCTTCATGGCCTACTCTTCCCGAATAGTGGTGTGGGTTCTTTAACGTCCCTCCAATGCAAGTCGTAGTACAGCTTAGTACTCGTAAATCCAATAATTTGATCTGTTTTCCCGAGGAATTACAACTATTTTCTCTTTATTAAAACGACCCGTATCTTTTAATATACAACTTCTAGTTGTTTAGAAAAATAAAAGGGTTTCATCCAGTCAAACGTAACTTGACTTGTCTTTTTTCCAGTTCGTATTTTCCCACTGCATATTTTTCCCGCCAGAATAACAGATTTTGAACCATATAACATTTGATGCAAAATAGAAAAATAGGGCACACTTTAATTGAAGCCTAGCTCTGTTGCGTGCCCCTCACCATTGTAGGCTTATTTTAATTTTATTTTCTATTTTTTTACTCAATTATTATATGTATTTTTTAGGTGAAAGCTCTGTAAATGAATTCATAAATAAATAAACAAACAAACAATGAAACATACAAAGAAAGAAAGAAAGAAGCAAATAAATAAATAAATAAATGAATGAATGAATGAATGAATGAATGAATGAATGAATGAATGAATGAATGGATCATGCATGGCACAGAATTGGCGGACATTTCTATTGTTTCGGCGCGAGCTTCAAACCGCTGATCACTCGGGTGTAGCGGAGTTAATGAGGCAAATTACAAAGAAAAGCAGTGAAAAGGCTCCAATTTAGCTCGGAAAAACCTAAAATTCGACGATTTAAAAACGAATTTTAAAAATGTACAGGGTGCAAAATAAAGATGAAATGTGTATCAAACTTTTACACCCTAAAGAATTAATATTCGATAAAATTATCTTGTCTCTTTTTTGACTTCAAAAAGTGAAATTTTAGGGCTAAAATGTATGGGGGCTAATATTCATCATGAAATTCTCGCGCTGTGAAAACCTAAAAAAAAAATGTACAGGGTGCAAAATAAAGTTCGTATTATAAAGAATATTTTGCACCCTTTTCTATGTGATTGTCGATTTTAGATTTTGTCTCTTTTTCAACTTGAATATCTGAGCTTCCAACCTTCGCCCGTAACCGAAACGTAAATTGGATTATTTCTTAACTAGAAAACTTTTCATTACAAATCTAAGCCGGTCAAAGGATAGCAGAATGTCTAGGCATAACGTGTATTCAATTCAAACAATGTCAAGTCATAAAAACTGAGATCGGGATGGAGTTTTATATGATCATGTCTAAAGAGTTGTAAACCTCATTTACATATGCTTCTTCGCAAGTGTCACCCGGCTTCAACAACAAGCTACTTGAAAACTTAGCTAATTCTAACGCCAAAAAGAATTCAAACTCGATCTTTCCGCTTCAAAAAAGCTTTAAACTTAGAAAGAAGTTGACAAAAATCAGTTTTGCTAAGAGAAACTCGCTTTGTTTACTCGTAACCATGGACGCCTTCTCGGTTTTGATGATACGGACATGAATACTCATTCGTCTTTTAATGTTACTTTTAATAGTGAAAAATAAAAGTTAATGTAGACACATATTCAAAATACTTGAGAAGGAATCAGTTAATTGAGAGAATAACGAGTTTACAGTTTCTTTTGCTAAGAATTTTGCTTTTGACAGTTGATGTAAGGTAACAACAACAAGTTTGATGACAAATCACGAACGCAAAAGTATTTGAAGTACATATATCTTTTGGCTATTTAGAAACATCTTAATTCTACTTTAGTTCTAACGAAAGGTTTTGAAGTATCTGACATGTTTTAGATGATAAACCGTAAACTCAGGTTCACTTCTTCTTAATTTATGCCGAGTTTTTCAACCGTAACGAACATGTCCAAGAAAACAATAGCATTCTGTGCCATGGATGGATGGATGGATGAATGAATGAATGAATGAATGAATGAATGAATGAATGAATGAATGAATAAAAATGGAAGCCTATTACTTTAGTTGAATGCTTGTAATTGGAGGAAACGTCCCAAACATTTTTGTTTCAGACACTACTTTTGTCTCACGCTTTGAATTCTACTAAGCTTACCGTCGGACCCAATTAGTATCTGTATTTTGACATTCAATACCTTTGTGTATTTTGCAAAAATTTGGTGGTCTCCAAGCCAGGAGTTCGGCTCCTTTGAAGCTTTCGCGTCGTGTTTAACTTTTATGGTTGGTGGCGCGTTCCTTTCCATCTCACTAGAAACTAAAATCGGGTACAGTAATATCTGTACATACATATATAATGCTATTATTGAAATGTGAGATGTAAAAAAAATAAAACAATATTGAATCAGTCCATTTTGCGAACTGGTTGCCAGGTTGTGCGGCCGCGTCCTTCTTTAGCTGTCTCTACATTTGAAAATGCATCAACTTCTATGTTGATTTTTTGGAGTGGTAAGAAAACTAACTGTATAGAAAAAAACTCTTATGACCAGGGAGGGAGAGAATCAAAGCAAATTCACAGTTATATAGTACTGAGTTAATAAGACACTCATGGCGCTCTCTTTTGTATAGTATTGAGTGATGTTTCAGTTAATCTTCTTGCTGACAAAGAGAAGAAAACCTCGTTACTTTGATTGACATTGTTTGTTCTTCAAGTTGATTATAGGGAATCACTGAAAAAGATAGGATAAAATAATCCTTTAATAATGGACAGGGTTTTTATAGGTATATAGGCGAAAAATGTTTACGGCGTAGTATTCATAATATAGCTGTACATTGTAAAAAGAGTAGGAAAATTTCCTACCTTGTGAAAAACAAAAATAAAACATGGCAATAAACGTGAAATATCTTAGTAAACGTATAGAGTGGTTTTCGTATGAGTGGGAACACTGTACGGTTACGATACGATACGGTTACAGCAGGAAGTTCGAATGTTAGAAATTATGATACTGGTACAGTTACGATACGGTACGGTAAGTTTCCCCCTCATACGAAAACCACTCTAACAACTAATGAGCTTACGAGATCTCTCTCGAAATCTTCCAGCTCCTACAAATTTCTTCCTTAATAACTGACCCTTAATGAAAACCCTTAAAATTCAGTTTGTTCTTTGGATTCTTTTCTTTTTTCTCTTGTATTTTTCTTTTCTCTTTTCTCTTCTTTTTCTTTTCTTTTTTCTTTTCTTTTCTTTCTTTTCTTTTCTTTTCTTTTCTTTTCTTTTCTTTTCTTTTCTTTTCTTTTCTTTTCTTTTCTTTTCTTTTCTTTTCTTTTCTTTTCTTTTCTTTTCTTTTCTTTTCTTTTCTTTTCTTTTCTTTTCTTTTCTTTTCTTTTTTAAATAAGCTATCAATCGATTTCGGCAGTTTTGTTGAAGATGGGCCGTTATCAATGATGGTACGATTAAACACAAAGAAAGCCAAGTCTCCCGTCAAATACTGACATCAACGAAAATATATGTTCACTAGTACACTTGTACGTATGTATATAAATTAGCTCATTCAGTGTTTTAATAGTACAAAAAACGTTACACTCCAGTAGTCTACTATGCCGAACCACTCTGGTTACAGACCTTTTTTAATTGCACTGCTTCTGTGGAGGGGAGCCGGGGGAAGGGTGACACATGCAATTCCATTCTCTTTAAAAAATGGCATGTGATGTGCAAAATAATTTGAATGTTTTGTCCCGCAAGTGAGAAATGGCTGCAAGGAATCTGTAGACACCGATTAATAAGTGTTGGTGTGGCAGTGAACTCTTTTCATTGGCACAGAGCAACTGATCGAGGAAAAATCCTTGCGGCAATGAAAGACCACGTTTTATCAGCGTTATAACCGCCCCCATAATATATAACAACTATGATGTCTTTAACTGTCCTAATTGTGACTGATGTGATGATTCATTTCCGTGTTTTATTGTCTACCATTAATATTCCCACCTCTGATTTGAATGACGACTTTTGCTGTTCACTACTGAACAATTAAAGTGAAACGGGCGAGAAGGGCTTACGAAACCAACTACTCATCGATGAAGTATTTACCTCTAGGCATTAAGCTATTTTAGCTTCTATAAACATGACTTTCGTAAGCACAATATATCAAGACATGGTACATAACTGTTTGCCCACAGCGCATGCGCAATAGGTAGCTAATTGAAATGACCATATGTTGAAGGGAAAAGTACTTTCTAACCATGTGTTGATGACAAACTATACATTATCGATATTAGCTATTGGATACAACACGTGAAATGGCTTTTTTCCATTAGATTTGCTGTTTAAAACAAGCATTATCACACATCAGTACAGTAATTTTCACGGTTTTGATACTCTTGGAGAAGGTTTGAGAAGAATTACTTATAAATTGTTTGAGTGGGAATAGTAATGAATGAAACAGTGTTTCTTGAGGTAAGCCGAGGAAAACTAATTAATTCCTTTTTTGTTGGCGACAATTATAAAGCATTACTAGTGGGCTTCTTGTCAAGCAACTCTGGTTTCTATGCAACGCGAGTTTTGCTTTATTAGCTTCAATCATTTATATACGCTCTTAAGCTTATACCCAAGAAACTTAAAATAAACTACAACAAGAGAAAGAAATGAAAGGATCTACTTTAATATAAGAGAACGTGAACAATCCAAGACATTTTACACACGTGAACAGGTAAAGTAATAGTGCATTATACTGCAGTGTGTTAGTGGTTTCAAAATGTCATTCTGATCATTGTACGTTTAAGATTTTAAAGCCGTGTTTTAAATCATAAATAACTGATATAAGAGGGAGCTATTAACAAGGTATTCGTCCTTTCTAGGTTGGCACAAAACTAAAGTATGATGGGAATTACATGGAAATTGTTATTGGTTGTTATCATTGTAAGTTGTATTGTTCAAGAAAGACATAAAGTGGAAGCATGGAGAAGACGAAGGAGTATTCAAAAACCACGAGTAAGCACAGCTGTTAAAACACTTTAACTTATTATAAAATTCTAAATTTGAAGATCAAACTCTGGATTTGAACTTCAAATGGTTTCCAGAAATATAATGTGACAATATCTGTTTGTGTGAAAGTAAATCCATTGTGATTGCTGTACAATGAAGTAGGTGGGAATAGCATGGCTACAACTAGCCATTAAAAACAACTATTCAAACAAATAACCACTTTCAAAAATATAGTTAAAAAAGTTATTTTAGTAGGCCAAGGCCTTGAGTGAACTAGAGTCATTAATCAATCTAATCTGAGCTAATTCAAGTAACAATTGAGTTAACAACAGAGTTTAATTCCATTCAAAACGGTCATTCGCAAAAAACAAATTAAACATGTTGATTCTATAGTGCAACACACTGGCAAGCCCAGCGGGTTTATTGACATTGTCATCAAGTCACGACACAGATCGGTCATAAAACAGTGTATTAAGTAAATGCATTTATGACGCCTACTACACGTAGTTAGTGGATATTCTTCTTCATTTCCAATGATAGGAAATATCTAGGAAATTGCATTTTCCTATGATAGGAACTGGACAAAATGTAGGAAAATACGGCATTTTCTTACATATTTCCTAAATATTTCCAATTACATAGGAAATTGCATTTCCCCAGATGTTTCCTATGATAGGAAACTATGAAAATGCAATTCCCTATTGTAGGAAATATGCAGAAAAATGTATTTTCCTATATATGTATTTTCCTACATTTTGTCCAGTTCCTATCATAGGAAAATGCAATTTCCTAGATATTACCTATCATAGGAAATGAGCAAAAATCTCCAGTGAGTTACTAAAATAAACTGAAATATAAGAACTAGAAATGTAGCACAAATATACAAATGTATCTATCTCCTCGACGATCATCATTACGCATGAGCGATGCATATTTCAAAGAAAGGTAAGAAAAATGATAACGAAACAAATCAGAACCTGGTTTTATGGCATAGCAGAGTACAGCAGTTACGTTCAGAGCAAAGAAGGGCATTCAGAACAGGGTAAAATGGAAGGTTTATTTCCACCATTATTAATTAGTATCAAGAGACCATAATACTAAGAGAGCGAAACTCAGTATGTCTGTGCGCCGCGAACATCGTACAGACATCAATACTGAGTTTCGCTCTGTTAGTATTATGGCGGTCTCTTGTTAGTATCTTAAAGATACTAAAAGTAATTTCTGGCCATTTTGTACGTTGTTGGACAATTTCAGTTCTTCTTCGATTTTTAGTTCAGTTTTAAATAGCAAATAAAAACAAATGATAATATCTAGATATCTCAATATTATCCTAATTTCTGACAAGGGGTCTGACAATAACGTCATCATCATGCAAAAGGTCCGAAAACAAACCATGGACTTTTATTTGACCACGTTTTGAAAAGAGCAAGGGCTAATGATATAAGCTAAAATTACGTTTAAAAGCTTGTGCGTCACTGACGAAGTCACATAATTATGAATTGGTCTGAGAAAAAAGTCTATGATTGTGTTAGCTTTGCTGCGTACCGTCCATGTCAGGGCCGTATTAATTGGGATGATGAAGGTCCTCAAAAATCTGCCTGGACCTCACAATTTTGTTCTACATACAAAATCTTATAGTAAGCAGAATTTAGTGTCTTGGCGTCTGAAAAATGACTGGAAGCTCATTGTGTAAATATTTTAACATTATATACTCGCGGCCTCAGGTAGTCTTCAGTATAGTCTCGAGGATGACTAACCATTTGTATGTATTTTGGATGTGACTGTAGCCTAAGGCGACTCCAAATTAAACCAGCAAGTTTAATTCGCAATTGAACTTTCAAGGTATTTAAGGTGGCTCGCAGTAGTTTTTATTTATCGTTCCCAAGGTAACGCTAATTGAGCTATAATTTACATAGTATCTGAGACTGGCTTATAGAATTATAATGAGACCATCCTGCCCGGTGGTTTTGCGCGTTAATTTGGCTTTCATGAAGTTATAGGACAAGGGCCTCCTGATAGGACAGATGAACACCTCTAGCTAATATGTACTGACGTTTGCATCTATCAAAGCATTCCTCTACGTCTGATATCAGGAGGCACAAAAATGACATTTGAATCAGTCTAGGAGAAGCTGAACAATTCGTTGTGAAAATCAATGAAAAATTACAATGACTAAGTCACCTTCTGAAAAGAAACAATTTGTAGGCCTTGTGCATGAAACAGCCCTTCCTTAATTTGCTTCTACAACGAGTACGTTTTCCTTGACAAGTTGAATTCTCGCTCGTGTGTTTACGGGTCAACGATTTTCCTTGCTACATTGTCCTTGTCAGGAAAAACTTGATTGCATATAGTCAATTGAAGAAACGTTGTCGGGTCTAAAAAACATAGAACATATATAGAAGCTGAGACCGAAATGGTGCTTGGGATGTCAATAATAATATTCTGATTTATTCATTTACGCTTTGCCTTCGTTGTAAAATGCCAAAAACGTGTTCAGGACCTGGGTTCGCGGGATGTTTGGCTTCGATTTCTTATCGGTTGCAGCTTAAGGGTGTACTGACATATACACTGTGCAAAAAGGCAAATATTCGGAAAGAATATGCTTGAATATAGACATGCATACTTCAAGTATTCAGGGAAATCCATTGGTATTCAAGACCGAGTGATGCAACGTCATGCTAGAATCACTCGGAACGAATCCGGACAGAATTTCCATTTTCGTCCCGTATACTCTTGACTGACTTCACGTATAAATATTCGCGGCGTATATTTATACGTGAAGTCAGTCAAGAGTATACGGGACGAAAATGGAAATTCTGTCCGGATTCGTTCCGAGTGATTCTAGTATGACGTTGCATCACTCGGACTTGAATACTAATCGAATTTTCCTGAATACTTGAAGTAACAAGTATGATACTCTTGTATACTATTGTATTCGTTTAGTTGATGCTTCGAATATTCTTGAATATTGGACATTGTCAAATTCTTCCTACCGAAATACCCTACGAATATCAGTCGTATGTTACGAATATTCCTGAATACTAGACATCCCTGACGTTTTCTTAGCGAACAACCCTCCGAATTTCAGTCGTATGTTACGAATATTCCTGAATACTAGACACCCCTGACGTCTTCTAGTCGAACTACCCTCTGAATATCATTGGTATAATACGGATATTCTTGAATTCTCAACGTGTTCTTCACAACATCCCATCGAAATACGGGAGATTTTCAAGCATTTTACCCATTCAAAGGCCTATAACTACATCAAAATACATAGAAAAACAAAATATACAAGTATAAACAAACAAATTCATAGCATTGAAATGTGTTTTATTAAAATACGGTATAGGATTTATCAATTGACATGGCGGTAACATTTGAACAGTAATAGATAATAGACTACTAACTTGAATCATTTAACTACTTGATATCTTAATAAACGTGTCTCATAGTGTCCTTTATATATACACTCAACTGTTCGCAATCAATGTAGCCAGAGGACAAGTCGACGTACGCTATGAAGTACCTCAAAGAAACGGACATCGATCACTGGTTCCCAGCTTGGAGCATTTTTGGCCGCTTCGCTGAAGTCGCAATCCAAGATTCTCCAGTTTAACTAAAAAGATATAAAAGTATCTTAAAATCTTTTCATCTAAAAGCATAATCACAAGTCAATGTACGTACAAGCTTATTACCCGAGCTGATTTACTCGAAAGAACAATCATATTCCCGTCATAGTGAAAACAAAATATGGCTATCCTAAAAGGAGTCTCTTTTATGACCTTCTTCTTCCCTATAAGAAGATTTAAAATTGACTTCTCGTACGATAAACTCGGTCAATACTAATAATTGCTTATCAAATATTCAACTTACCGCCAGAGACTTCGGCGTCCTTCCATTGTCGCCCTTGTAGAATACCTATTTCTACTCTGATGAAGCTTGTTCTTCTTTCAAACAATGTATTAAAGCTTTCTCTATATTTCCTCCTCGATTTGAGAATAATGTAGGCCATATTTTAGGCTCAAAATATAGGATTTTGTAGAACATATTCGCTATCTCCTCGATCGTACTTCAACCGTTTACTGAATGAGCGCCTACTATTCAAAACACGCACGTGATCAAATACCGTGTTTTCATTGGTTTATTGTAAGAAATGCACGGGATTCCTGTGCATTGACCGCTGACTCAACATTTCGCTGGCCAATTATTAATTCATCGAAAAGACAAAGGTGTTTGTAAAGTTGTCTATGCATTTTGGACCTCTTTCTTTTGATTTTTGACCTAAAAACAGCTCAAAGGACACAAGTCAACAAGATAAAACAAAGGTACGTAAGATAAAGATACTTTTCGTGAGGTATTCCTTGATTAAGACCTTTTAAATCGACTTTGAAGGGAACGTAAATTTTGGCGCCAATTTTGCACAGTAGTAGGTCAACATGGTCCAAACTGACTGGATTTGGAAGCTGTTCCTTTTATTATCCAAAGGGACACAATTAATTGTGCTTCTTATTAATTAAATTATTAATATTTTTGTTGCTTTTACTATGTTTGCTAAACAAAGTACTGTAAACTGCTTTGGATTCTATGTTGTTGATCAAGCATAAATAATTAATTTTGTTGTTGTACTAGACACTGATTAGCCACATCAAACAATGAGTCTTACTTGTATTTTACAACCTGCGTTGTTTTATTCGTTAAAACATGTCCAAATTCATAACCAATTATATAACTAACTCTTTGCATTCAAATTTTCAAACATTTGCTTGGTTTTTAGGATTACAAAGCAACCATTATTCCAGAATGTGCAAATATATCATGTGAAGCATAGCTAAGAAAAAGAAGAAGAAGAAGAAGAAGAGGAAAAAAGAATTAATAATAAAAAGGTCTCTTCATGGCATTAAAAGAAACATGCTCTTGCAATATAAAAATTCAAAAGGATTTCCATGCATTGACTACATAAGGAAATGCTGCACTAGCGTAAGAGGAGAGAAAAAATCTATGCCAGGAAGATATAAAGGAGATGAACTGAAACTACCACAGCTACATGAAGAATTACCAACTGCAACAGCAATGCTGGTAATTATATTTTTTCATATTTTAAAACTGCAAATGTGATTTATGTTGGTTAACATGTTTTGCATAATATTGTAGTATTGTAGTGTCATTTCACAGTGTTTTGAAAGTTACAGAGGGGAGTACAAAAAAATCCAACTATGCAGTGTACTTGTAGCTTTTTATTATGAAATATATTACTATTGTTTTGTTGGCATCATGATATTGGTATCCAGACATACTGGATCTAAAAGAATCCAAACATTGATGCTTTGATGAGAATAAAAAATGTTCAACATTACAGAGGGAAACAGAAAAAGTGACATTTTTTAATCTTAAAATAAAACTCAAGAACTCTGCAAAGTTTTGATATATCAAGCACACTCTTTTACATAATAATGTTCCATATTTACCTGACTTTATAAAGTCACAGAAGACAAGGTTGGTTTATTCATCTAAAGTTGTGATTTGTGGCCTAATCAATTTAAAGCACTTGTCATATATTAGGAAGTTACTAAAGGGAAATTCTGTCCATGACCTATTACACCATCAAATACCATGCAAAACTTGAAAATAAGACTCTTTCATGATAAATAAGCCAATTTAAATTACTTTCGTTGAAATGATAGATAAGCTTATCTAAATTATTTTGTTTGAAACCTTGTTTCCTGATGAAACAATTTTCCCCGAACATTTCTATGATGTCACTGTTAGAGGGAATGAGTGCTTCATGTCCACCAGCACAGGCAACATTTTTGTAATATCTACATGTACATTAAAAAAATAGAAAAACAATCAGGACTTTATCATTTGATTATTCAGCTTCTTTGAAAAGTAATTTGATATTGTGTGTGAACATTAACTTTTTTTGTCCACAAATACTATGAAATGACCCTATCATGAAATCTGGACAAAATGTAATGTTTGACACAGAAGAGTGACTATAGATTGTATTATCTCTCAACAGGTGTAAATGAAACTGCTTATTGGAAGTGGAATGACCAAGAGTTGTTATTTATATGATTAAATCCATGGTTTTTGTAAATAATTCACCCAGAAATGACTTGATTACTTAAAATTAACAGCAGAGTAAATTTTCACTTGAATGGTACATGTGACCATTTTTAAAAACTGACAATTTCAAAAATTTTGTCACAATTTGTCAAGTGACAATATTTATTCATGTGTGAGTATTACATAAATTTAGTCTGAAATTATTAGAATATCTGGCCATCAACAAAATTGTTTTTATTTTGTTGTAATTCAATTTTGTGACTTGCACTTTGAGATTTATATATATATATTTTGTCAATTTTATTCATGTAATGTCTTTGTGTATAAATGTTTGCCCGAGCTTTATGATTTTGCACTACCCGGTGAGTGCCACTTAGTGAGATCTTCAGGCTGGTTTCAGTGCATAATTGAGTGGCTGGCAGGATTTATCCATGTGTGTGCATTATTGGATAAAATTGAACCTGAATGTATTGGAATATCTGTTTGTTCATAAAAAAATCACAGGAACTTGCAATTGAAAAAGCCTCACATTTGTACTATTTGTTCATTTCGATTAATTGAAATCAACATTTTTGGTAAGACAGAACAATGAAAAAGCAAATTTTGTTTATCAGAAAATCGCAATCAACAGATATCAGATTAAACGGCCAGTAACCTTGAAACGACTCGTGACCAAATGCTTTCAGCAAACCATCTCACAACAATAAAAAGAGTACAAACACCAAAAGTTTACAATAAATTGATAACACCCACTTGAATGATTTCTTGAACATGTTAAAGAAAATCGACTTATCATTATGCCAGTAGTATTTATGCATGATGATGTATCACATTTTTGATCACTCAGAAATAAATGAATACTATTTGAAGATTCCAGTAATATTCACACTTCAGATATGAAAATCCTCATACGGCAGAAATATCTTGTACGAAAAGTATGCGTAAATATTCAAACCGCAGAAAGTATTATTCAAAGTCACAAAGAAATATTATTTTTGGGATTATCTGAAGTATTCTAGTTGAAAATCCCTGTGCATTCATATTTCACATACTTGAGTCCGAATACTCTAGAGATAAATGTTATGCAAAGTATGCGTAAGAATTCAGCATGTGTGCACTCTACTTATTGAAAAATGTTTATTGTATCAAAATATTGGTGTTTAGAAATCTATTTTAGAATGTAAACTGCATGATGTATCACACTTTTCATCACTCAGAAATAAATGAATATTAATTGAAGATTCCAGTAATATTCATACTTCAGATATGAAAATCTTCATACCGTAGAAATATCTTGTACGAAAAATATGCGTGAATATTCAAACCGCAGAAAGTATTTTTCGAAGTCACGAAGAAATATTATTTTTGGGATATCTGAAGTATTCTAGTTGAAAATGCCTGTGCATTCATACTTTACATATTCGAGTCCGAATACTCTAGAGATAAATGTTATGCAAAGTATGCGTAAGAATTCAGGTTGTATACTACTAGAATACGTCACGTATATCATCCGCCTCGAATATCCTAGAATACTCCAAGTCAAGAAGCGATATTCTTTTTCTGAATACTCTTGAATATTTGCCTTTTGGCACAGTGATATCGTTGCTGTGCAACAGTTGCTATGCAAAATAGGGTCTTATTTTGTCCGGCAAAATTGAATAAACGCACGCGCGCGCGTTTTTGGCGCGAATCATTTAACTTCCGGTAGAGTGGCGCACACCTGACAAAAAGGGCTCATTTTCGTTCTTATTTATTGCGCATGCGCGGGACACTTTACTTCCGGTTTCTTTAAAAAGCTATAATCTTTGGCGAATTTCAACAAAACGGAGTGTTTTTTCAATATCTATATTCTTTACAGCCTTTTCTTCAAAGCCGAGCATGGGATTTGCGAAAAATTGAGAAATACGAAAGTTATTGGCATAAATCGATCATTTTTGACGTTCCAAAAATCCTAAAAGGCTTATTTGGAAACCATTCTTAAAATCCATGCTCGATTCTATGCACCTTGGTCTGATTAAAATAATGCATTTTAAATTCTCAAATGTACAGTGCTGAAAAAAATTATAGCTTTTTACTGTATCTATGACGTCACATGATGACGTCAGCAATGGCGTCATAAAATGCGAAAGTTCCCTCAGGGAAGACAAACTACAAAATATAAAAGCGATATGACAATTTGGTGGCATTTTAGAGCAACGGGCCATTTTTATATGTCAGTACACCCTTAAATTAATAAATCAGAATATAATTATTGACATCCCATGCACCATTTTGGTCTCAGCTTCTATGTTTTTAGACCCGACAACGTTTCTTCAATTGACTATAGACGACAAACAAGTTTTCCTTGACAAGCTTCCTTTTCCCAAAATATACCTCGCAAGGCGGAATATTTGTCAAGTTTTCCTTGTCCGTCTATACGTGCAAATCTTTAACCTGGCAGCATTTCCTTGACATGAAAAAATATTTTTAGCAACTCAGCAGGCAATTTGAAAAGGAAAAATGACAATTGTTTTTCGTCTACAGGAGCAAGTGTTCCTTGTCGATTAGGAAAGCTTGTTAGTGTATATGCGGCTTTAATTTTAGCAGCTGTAGACCTATTTTCTATTCAATGAAGGAATATAAAACGACCGCGCGCGTCTCTGTACTGTGATATTAACACGATGTGAAGAGATGTAGAGCACACGAAAAACAACCTAAGAAACTCGAGTGCTCTGCATCTCCCATCGTGTTTATATCACAGTACAGAGACATAAGCGTTCGTTTTATATTGCTTTTATAAAATATTTTAAACGTTTTTTATGCGAGCATGTCTCTGTCCTCTGATATAAACATGGTAGCCAGTCAATCAGCGCGCCCGTACTATGGCAAATGCTTTATAAAGCGGAATAACTCACTTTTGTTTTCTATTCTATTGGGCTGTTGTTTAGGCTTAACGCTAATGGCTGGGACTCAAGTAGGGTACTTTCATAACAAACAAGCTCTCAGACAACGTAGCGTCTTAGTGGAAATAGTTTTCTCGTTGCTATGACGGGAATTTTTTCCGTCGTCATGCGGCAGGAACGCAAGACGCCATGTGGGCGTTCACCGTAAATCGGGAGAATGTAAGATGTAGACCTGCGTATTGTAAACGTCATGTTTATAAAAAGATCGCTTTAGTCATCTATACATCTTCTGTCAACGATTTCATTCTTGACAATTAAATTTAAGTATTTTCTTCTCAAATTCAAATATGATATTTTGTTTGTGTGAGATAATAATTTAAAGGCCCACTTAAAAAGAATGAAAATCGATGAAAATTGGAATCTGATTATTTCTATCTGAAGATGAATGTAGGTAAATAACTAGCTACCCTCTGCCCAAAAGTCTGCTTTTCAAGCTCATCATCAAAGAGAAATTTTGATATAAAGGCTAAAAGAACAATAGGGTTGAGTAAATGACGTCATTTACTCACAACTTTTAAAAATGCTAAAATACTTGGCTATATTTCTATTCGTTTCGTTTGAACGTAAAGAAAATGTTGCTTTTGGTGATTACTGGGAGTCGTACAGGTAGGTTTTACTAAGTTTCAAGTCATTTCCAATTTTAACTTATTTTTTAACATGTCATGTGAATATTTGTGTTGGATTAGTCGATCTGTTTATTTAGCGGGTTGGTAGGGTGATTCATGCCGAGAGAAAAGAAAGAAATAGAGAGCTAGTGACAAAACAATCGATGAGGTTTACATGTAACATAAGCTGTGCAACTAAAGTCCATGTACGTCACTACTGCTTGTGTGATCGGAAGTCTAAGAATTATTCAAAACGTAAGAAAGAATCGGATGAGATAAAGAAATAAGAGAAGAAAGGAAGGATGATGAAAGAAAGAGAACTAAGGAAGGAGAGAAAGGAAGAAAGAAAGATAGAAAGATAGAAAGGAAGGAAGGAAGGAAGGAAGGAAGGAAGGAAGGAAGGAAGGAAGGAAGGAAGGAAGGAAGGAAGGAAGGAAGGAAGGAAGGAAGGAAGGAAGGAAGGAAGGAAAGAAAGAAAGATCCAAGTGATTGTGAGCGGTCAGCGGAACTCAGTAAACGGCTCACTCGAGAGGGTGGACTAAAGAATTCAAATCAGCTATCACCACATCAATACGTACTCATTGGTACATCCTTATTTCCCCGAAACACTTCGTCTGACAATTGCACAAAATCAAAGCCAAAACGTAATTTAATTAATTCATCTACACATATACTCTCTCGGCTCGATTTAGTCGATCACTTAAGTTCGAGGCATCTCCTTGGATAGCCTCCTCGGTCCCATTCTCCCTTCCCACAAACGACCACTGCATCTGTTTAATATGGTCCAGGCGCCTGTCGACTACTAAAACAACGTTTTTCTTTTGTCTAAGGTACGAAAACGGAGAAATGAGATGCTTAAGCTTTATCAAATTAATGTAGTCATTGCCATATTTAGTCTGATTATCAGACGATCGGAGATCGTTCGTTGCAATGTATCACAAGAAGAAGTGTAACGAGGGGAGTTAGCCTTGTTGGGACCCAGAGTCCACACGTTTGCGCCTCTTTAAGCTTATCCGCCTAGCTGTCTTATTTGTGTTCATTATAGCTTAATGGAAGCCTCTAAATAAACGAAAGAACGAAATAAGAAAAAAAATCTCCGACCGTCTGTATCATCTGTATCACGTACAGCCCTTCCCGACACCACTCCTCCTGTTGGAAAAACATATGAGGGATGGGGAAAGGCTGTGCACTGGCTTAAGAAACCATATGAATGAATGAAACCTTTATTTAAAATCAAAGTAAAATATAACCAGGGTAGTCCCTTCAGAATTAATAAAAACTCTGCTATCAATGGGAGCCCTGGAATAATACTAAGAGAGGTAATACTAGGAGAGTTATCCTACTGCTCAGGGAAAAATATAGGGTATGTTAGCTGAACGAGTTTCACCGGAAGAGAACTTTCTAATTTTCTTATAACGGAAATAAGATTTTAGTGTTTGAGCGCGCGATGGCATCAACTTCCTGTTACTAAAAATAGCTATATTTTAATATAAAAGCGCCGTGAACATCGCGCAGACATCAATACCAGAGCTTCGCTCTATTGGTATTGTGGTCTCTTGGTTCAAATAATAACATCGCTTTTTTGATTCCACAGTGTGGTAGATGCAGTAGATACACATGTGCAGTTTTATTTTCCAATGGCAAATGGATTCATTATCACAGCTGTAGTTGGCGCAATTGTGGATATGGTTGTAAATGTTCCTATAGCTATCGTCTAAAGCCCTATGGCCCATATGTATATCGATGCAAACCATAATTAGTGCGTGGGAATAAATCAACTTACTCTTAACGTTTTGTGTACGTTTTGCATTATATTATTAAAACGCCAAGAATTATTCTTATACTCGAAAGCAAAAATAAAAGATTTCATTAAAGAGTTACGATTTCCTTCTAGTCTAGGAATCTAGCTTCGTCAGTATGGCGCGCAGCCTCAGTTTTGAACACTGGGATGCCGCACGGTCCTCTAGACTAAGACTCGGCTGGTAGCATCGGGAGGGTGATTTTAGATGGATTGCTTCACGAATTGCGTGATCGCCAGTCGTCTCTCTGGTCGATAATGATCAGGGCCAGTTGCATAAAACATAACGTTGGACGTTCAGCCCAGGCAAACCATTGTTAGCAACGTGTGATGTTAACAGTTACGTACGACGTTACATTTTATGCAAATAGACCGAGAAGGACTGGTGAGGTCTGCAAGCAGCGGATTTGGGTCAGACGTAGTTCAATCAATCTGCGCTGCTGAAACTATTCTTTAGAATTAAAAGGTAAATTAAGCTATCTTAAGTTCATCGGTGTTTAAGTTTACCCTAAGTCTCTCCATTAGTGTTTCATTTTAGAGTAATGAATGATCCCTAAAAGGATATCAAAAGTTTGTTGCAGTTGTATAAATGTTAGTAATCCATGTACTTTAATGTCAGATTATTTCGTTTTTCATGATCATTTACAGGCCCGTAGGCTGCATTCTGAATGGGGATTTGTTTCGGAATCAGGGTGGATCAATTTTCTGTAAAGAATAAAGCTCTTGCTCTTCTGAGAGCAAGCAGAACATTTTCAGAAACCATTTACAATAACGACATTATGCGAGCGCGAAGCGCGAGCCGCTCGTCAAAGTAAGGCATGAAAGTAACTCGAAAGTACTACATTTCTGATTCAGTAAATGAGTAGTTAGCATATATAACTAGTTTCGGATTTTGTAATATCAGTACATTTTAATTTGCGAGCGCGAAGCGCGAGCCGCTCAGCGATAGGCAGTAAAGTAGTAACTCAGAAATGTTCTATTCTGTTTCCTTTACTTAAAAATAACTGATAAAAGCTCATTGGTATGATGTTTTTGAATGGCCCCCCCTTTTAACATTGATTCTTCTACATGTGCCCTCCCCTCTATAGGCCTGATTTTTTTGAATGCCCCCCCCCAGATTTCCACCGCCCCCCTCTCTCTGATAAAAAATGAATGGTCCCTAATGAGGGAAATTTTAGTTCTAAATTTCCCTCATTACTATTCATGAGGTACATGAATGAATGAATGAATGAATGAATGAATGAATGAATAAATGAATGTTTATTTAAGTGTCCAGGTCTTCTAGCGCTTGCGCACTAACTGGGGGACACTGTACTCTCTCACACACTACCTCTACATTAAGTATTTTGCAAATAATCACGCGACTCACATGTTGATTTTTGCTGATTAAAGAGATCTCCAAACAAAGTATGTCGAAGTTACCGACTGAACTGGACCTCTCACTTTTGCTAAGTGCATGGCAGCCCAGGCCGGGCAAAAACCAACAGTCACTCTGAAATCTTTGTCCTAAATTTTTGTTTGTGAATAGTCGATGTAGCATATCCCTGGGCCCGGTTGTTCGAAAGACGATTAGCATTAATCCGGGGTTAACTCTATAGAAAACATTCGGAGTTAATCCTGGGTTAACGCTAATCCACGTTTGAACAACCGGGCCCAGTTCTCCAAGGACGCGTTTTCTACTCTCTAGCCCTTAACCACCAGACAACGCCCTGACTATAAGTTTCGGGAGGTTTTCCCCCCGTATTGATAATATTATAGATATTTGTAGACCGGTTGTACGAAGGGTGAATAGCGCTATCCAGCGGATAAATCCTTATCCAGCGGATAAAATCTATACAAAATCTATACAGTGGAAACTCTTATCCGGTGGATAACTTTATCCAACCTTCGTACAACCGAGCGCAGGGAAAACCCAAAGAATTAAAAACAAACAAAAAACGTGAATTGAGTTCAAGGATAACGATTATCACGCTTTTTTAGGAATTCCTCCATCTATCAATGGGTAATGTTTTAGCTTTAATTCCAATACAAGCATGTCAAGAGGAGATTTTTTTCAGTATCGAGTAACAATGGCTAAAAGTGCCAAAAACTAGCCCCTCGTGCAAGTTTTAATTCAAATTTTCGTTTTGGATTAACTCCACCCAAATTCTATTTTTATCGGTTAGGAATGGATCTACTAAGATACAATGCCTGTTTAAAACAGTCTTTTGAATTGTACGAAGTTGTTATCCTGTATTTTTATTTAAATTTTGATAGCAACTTTCAAGTTAAATGTAAAGAATTATATGGCAATATGAGCGAAAGAAGGCCTAAAACTCATTTTCGATTCAAATTTTCACTTTGGATTAACACTTTTATTTAATCAAAACCACTTACAAACAACCTAAATGTTCTGAAAGTAATAACTGTAGCTTTGTACAAATTATTAAGCTGAATAGTTTTTGTTACACAATGCTTGAATGTGAAAAAATCTCTTAATAAGTTTCAGTCAAATTGTATCATCACTTGAAACGCGGTCTGACAGGAGGTTACAGACGTGAAAGAGGGTGGCTAGCTTGTCATTTTTCCTTACCTATTTCAAAGGAGCAAGACGCTCAAATAAACTGCCTTTCGAACATCTGGGCCCTGGGCTTTAAAGAACCCACAACACTCTTGGTGAGAGTAGGCCATGAAGTTGCTGGTGTGTGTGGTCTGACCTACACTACCAGCATCAAGGTTTGCTTGATGTTGATGTTGGTGAGTTGCCAGTCAGTGACACTTCTTTGCCAAGTGCTGGATCATATAAATATAGACTGGAGTAACAGGTGTGTAACTTAGCTGATGCTGAATTGATGATTTGATTACTTTTTTTAATAAAATTAATAGGCATGTGTGTGTTCAAACTCAGACACACCTTGCCAGGTTAATGCACATATTCAAAGGCACCATCTTTCCCTTATCCAATCAAAAGCATCCTGAAAATAGACAGGGGGAATTATTTTCCCCTAACAAGGATGAAGTTCATATAGCCACATAATTTCTCAGCTGTAGGTGCTTTTGTAACTCAATTTACTGTCAAATTTAGTTAATAGTATACACATTAAAAAATATACAGGTATACAATGTCCATGCAGTACATTGTCTTAAAGAGAGGTAATCACAGTAAATAGTCCAAACATTTTACAAACAGAAATGTTCATAATTTTAAAATCTGATCAGGCATTGGTGTAACCCATTTGGTCGTGTTATAAACACTTTCTCCAACATTCCAATCTTTGACATCTTTCATGATCAGTTCTTCATCTCTTTCATTCTCTTTCAGTGCTCGAAGAATTCTAATACAAAAAGAAAACATAATTTAGTAGTGCGATAAGGTGCAGCATCTGAAACCCCCAAAATTAACAAGTACTGTTGTACTTAAACAAGTTAATACAATAATGGAGTTATGAAGCCCATCCTGAACCAATGGTTGGTTGTCTCAATGTATCAGGGTAACATAGGAGTTTCATGTGACACTTTGGCCCAAAATAGCCTATTATCTATGAATGAACCAAAACATGATGCATGATTTGCTATTTGATAAAAAGCATCAGCACGACTAATACAATACAGTAGATTATTTGGTTGTCTCATGAATGGACCAATTTCAATTTCAAATAAACATACTGTTTTGACTTTAAGTGCTGGTTTTAATCAGGTGATACTGTAGCCTGGATAACAGTTTGCTTGTTAAGTATAAAAAATATCAAAACAAAACAAAACAAAAAAATCAAATATTTTGGTTTATCCTCTGATTTTAGAGTAGCATTACTGCCAATATCTCCAAGACTCATTCACACTCGCTACCACTACATTCGATATACTCTACATACAACACTCAACTCACATGTTAATTTTTGCTGAGGGAGGAAAAACTGGAGAACCTGGATGAAAAACCCTTGTGGCAAGGGAGAGAACAAACTCAACTCACATCAGGGGCGGATCCAGGATTTTGCAAAGGGGGGTGTCCCAAATAGGTCTCTTGAGAGGTGACGTCACATCCAAGATGGTGGCCTCCTAACAATGGAATCCGATAACGTCATCTCGTACGGCCCTAGGGGGTGTCCGGTGTACCTATGGACAACCCCCTGGATCCGCCCCTGCACATATGATCCTGAATCTGAGTGGAGACTCGAACACAGGACCACAGTGGTGATTGCTATCCTGTTGCAAGGTTGTACATGTACCTTCAAAATATGTGCATGGACATTTTATCTGAAAACAGTTTTTCCGACATATTTTGAAAATCACTTCAAGAAATCTCCAAAGGCTGATGGCAAACTACAATGCTATGTAACCAAAACTATACCATGTATCTATGTTGTGGTTTGAAATTTTACACTTCAAAGGTTCAAAGGTTCAAAGGTTTTTATTTACCATGTATTGAATAATATGATATATATATATATAATGATAATAATAAATGGAGGGAGTAAGAGTTACAACCCAAAGGGTTAAGACAAAACACTCCTACACCCAGGTATACTTATAAAATCACATGAAAGGAATAAGTAGAGAGGGAAAATGGGATACAAATAGTATAATAGCAATATTTACAATGATGAGAATAATAAATTTACATATATACTTAACAATATATTAACTATAAATAAGAAGTCACAGAAATAAGGAAGTGTTGAATTTTTTTCTAAAGGACGTAATAGACGAAGAGTTTTTTATTTCGAGTGGTATTTCATTCCAGTTTCTGGCTGCACTATAGTCCACACCAAACTGACCATAATTCAAGTTTTTTTCGAGGAATGAAAATATTTTTGTTTTTCTTTGATCTTGTATTATATTGATGTGAAAAATTAACTTCTTTAAAATAACTAGAGGATGAAAAAGGTAATTGTTTATTCACACATTTGTAAGCTATTTCGGCAAGCTGTAATTTAACTATTTCAAAGATATTTAACATTTTTAACTTTTGGAATAATGGTCTGCTTGGTGCTCTACTGTCAGAAGAAGAAATAGGCGGGTTTGTGTAAATATGAATGGGCTGAATTCTAGTTTTTATAATTTGAACCCCAAATTAGGGTGCCGTACAAAATATGCAAATAGATAATGCACGCTGGGCTGGCACAGTACTGATATCGACTGTTTTAAGCATGAATTTTAATAACTTTTTACAGCAAAGTCTGATCAACTTCAAATTTCACATGTGAAGAGTGCTTGCCAAAAGAAAAATTTTCTTCCTTTTAGTTTTATTAATGTTAAGGTTTTTGGTGGGAAAATGATGTCATCAATTTAGTGGGAAATTGAAAGCAAGGGATATGCAAAATTTTAATAAGCACATTTAAAAGAACTCATTGAAATATGTTCAAAACTGAAGAGAAAATTGACAAAGCCATTTGCAATCTAAAGAAATAATTTTTTGAAAATTGCCTCTTTAGGTAAACTAGCAGGAAAACTTTTAAAAATCACATATTTCAATCACATGACTTTTTCTGTTATCTCTTCGGTTTTGAACATATTTCAATGAATTCTTTCAAATAAGCTTATTAAAATTTTGCATATCCCTCGTTTTCAATTTCCTACTAAATTGATGTCATTTTCCCACCAAAAATTGTAACATTGGTAAAACTAAAAAGAAGAAAACTTTTCTTTTGGCGAGCACTCTTCACATAAATTTGAAGTTGATCGGACTTTGCTGTAAAAAGTTATTAAAATTCATACTTAAAACCGTCAATATCAATTTATTTCAGTACACTGCCAGCCCAGCGTGATGTTATAATATAACTTTTTCATGATATCTAAGTTGAGAAGATGTCTAGCTCTATAAAGTACTCCTATTGACTTTGCAATTTTATGGCATAGTAGGTCAATATGAGTACACCATGTCAGATGTTCATCTAAAATGAGACCTAAAAATTTTGTATATGCAGTTCTTTTAATAGGTAGTCCTATAGTTAAGGCTAACTCTGACTTGTCAATCATCACATTTTTTATTCGTTGCTTTGAACCAAAGTGGATATATTTTGTTTTGGTAAGATTCACTGTTAGTTTGTTTGCTGGTTTAAGTATTTTAGGGTATTGATTTTCACTTCCTTTCAGGGTGGCATGGTTGGCCAAGCAGTAAGAGTGCTGGCCATTCACTACTGTGGTCTGGATTGAGTCCCAGCTCAAGCACTGGATCACAAGTAAACTGAGTTTGTTTGGTGTGTTGTTCTCTCCCTTGCCACAAGAGTTTTTTCTCTGGGTTCTCTGTTTTTCTTCCCTTGGCAAAGATCAACATGTGAGCTGGGATTGAATCCTACAGTAATTTCTCAGTAGATTTTTTTTCACCAAAATTTGCTACTTAGTACATGATTTTAGGGCTCAGTAGAAAATTTCTAAGTCTAACATCTAAATTAAGATGACCTAGAGAAGTATGGGACTAGGGCAATATCTGTATAGTGCCCTTGAATTCATAATGACTAGGAAAATACGTGATATAAAGCCCTACAAATAACACAACAACAACAACAACAACAAAACACAATCATATAATAAGCAGTGTTACTGACCTTCTATCACTCTCTGCTTGTAAAACAGGAAGCAATGCAATCCTGGCCTGTAACTGTTCTTTTCTCAGTTCGCTTTGTAGTTAAATAATACAAAATGTATTATTGAAAATCTCAAAAACGCAGGCTTATTTTTGCTTGGCGTTTAAGTAGGGCATTACTTGTTCTATACACAGCAATATTGCAACAGCTCATTCAAATACAAGCACTAAAACGACCTGAAACTTAAACCTGATGTTGACCCAAACGCCAGCTAATTAGCATATTGCACTCGCAAATTGTTCACAGCATGTGCACGTGCATAGCATAGAGTTTCACGCTTCATGCATCAGGAACCGGAAATATAGAATTCGCTTTAGAATAACTTTCACTTCTAATATTTTTATGTTTTTAGGTTGGGAAGACATGATATTTTTTTTAAAAAGAGCAAGCATAATATTTGGGAAATAATATTAACTAATTAGCAGTAAACATCACCAAATAAACAAAAGAAAAGAATTTAATCTTATTTCCGGTTCCTGATGCATGTAGCGAATGTAGCGTGGAACTGTATGCTATGCACGTGCACATGCTGTGAACAATTTGCGAGTGCAATATGCTAATTAGCGAGTCGAATGGTTGTCTCAATGCAAGTTTTGAGCTGGCGTTTGGGTCTACATCAGGTTTAAGTTTCGGGTCGTTTTAGTGCTTGTATTTGAATGAGCTGTTGCAATATTGCTGTGTATAGAACAAGTAATGCCCTACTTAAACGCCAAGCAAAAATAAGCCTGCGTTTTTAAGATTTTCAAAAACAACTTCTGATGTACAAAGTTGCGGAGAAAATGTCTCACAAGAGACTTGGAAAGAAAAAAATATATCTAGACATCGATGAAGAGTTGAAAGTTGGCTTTTTCACGTAAGGTAAGTGTATATTTTGGCAATATTTGCAAAGTGTTCTCGTGGTGTTTTGCGTACTTCAAGTATTGTTTACGCTGTCGTTATATCCAAGAATAGAAATACAGCATCTGTGGAAACTTTCGTGATTTAAAGAAAATCAAACAGATTAAATCTCTTAAAATCACTTTGAAATGTTGTGCATTTGTCTGAATTTTTCTATGCAGTTTACCGCTTGTCTGAAGCTCATCAATTTTGCGAGATATTAGAGGAAAACCATTTTTGACGATGTTCGATTTTCGCTATTTTAAAAACGTTGATCGATTTAATTATAACATCATTTAAAACTTCAATCTTATCCTCATTTGGTGTAGAAACCAAGTCCATTGGTGCGCATTAAGTTGTCCATTGCGCCAAATGAAAATGTGCGGTGCGGTCTGAAAACAACTACTTCGAGTCACCTTAGATTAAGCTTAAGTTCTGGCAGAAACCATGCACTTACCATCTTTTTCTATTGCCTCGAACAACCATACCAAAACCAAAAGACATAACTAAACCTCCCCCTAATATCATAAGCCATCCAGAAGGGCCTCGTCTAGGTAGGTTTTTTGTAAATTGTACAGGAGCATAGCCACCTTGTCGTGGCAGTTCTTGTTTAAACGCCGCCATCTTGGATGTACAAAGCATTATGGGAAAGCCATTTTATTATGGACGAGCAGAAACTGGTAATGAAATCAAATATCAATACGTCTAGGGTGCCCCAGGGAACCTGACCGGGGAGGGGATAGAAAAGATGCGAAACGTAAACGTCTAGGGTGCCCCAGTGAACCTGACGGGGGAGGAGACAGAAAAGATGCGAAACGTAAACGTCTAGGGTGCCCCAGTGAACCTGACGGGGGAGGAGACAGGAAAAGAGTAAAAACATAATATATTATCAAACAGTTTCACCAGTTTTTTGCTCTATCATGGCCCTATTTCACTTTCTAATATGGTTCCAACGCAAACTCAGAAACAAAAATTCAAAGGGGAACAGAAAAAGCCAAGATAAGCATTGTAAGATGGCTTGTGTTTTATACGAAACGTCAACATTTATAGATTATCAGTTTAATATAAAGTGTGAAGTGTAGGAGTCAAGTCTGCAAAAGAGCGCCTCAACGTCTCGGATAAATACAGCAG